>JAHZMW010003742.1:0-13568 GCA_027743745.1 Alloscopus bannaensis
TGATTGATAAGTGCATCTTTAAAAGTTAATTTCCTGTCTCGCATTAGCAAGTCACTGTGACGCAATTGCTTGCGAGTGGTCCTTCGAAATAGTACAAACAGTTTTCGGCACTGCAGGAAAGTTAGCAGTAACGGTAAGGTCGAAAACAGTGCACTAATGAGAAATGAGAACAAGTTGTACTGCGATGTCATCTTTACGATTACGCAAACCCATTCGATTCTAATGTACCCAAAGGAAGTCGGAAAGTGATAAACTTTCAAGTGTAAAACAAAGTAGGCGCAAGTGAGATAATGTGGAAGTTGTGTCGTTCCACGAAAACGCGTTACACCAACAAGACATTGTCCGAAACTCCTTTATGAGTGCATACATCTTAAAAATAACTGGTTGAATCCGCTCAAGTTTTGTTTGATGTGTAGCATATGTGTTTTTGAAACTCCAGAAGACGGGATCTTGGACGAGCAGCCTCACTCGTACCCATTAAGATTTGAGGAGAAGCCGTATCATAAAAGGAGCAGTACATCATCCGTAAATGCAAAGTCCCTGATGTCGTCATCCTCTAGACTCAACAAAGACGGGAGAGAAAGCTCAAAGACAGCAACAGTGTGCCCTTTGTCGTCCACGTTCTCTCTGGCAGGTACGTTCCTCCCTGCTCGACACTGAAACGTAGTACAAGAACGCACACACATGCACAAATATAGGACAGTGTGCCTGTGTCAAGAGACTGAGCGTGTTGCCAGTTACACCAGTAAAGTAAAGAATGTAAAAGCTTCTCATCCTCTCTCTCATTCACACACAGTAATCCCTTCAGTAGACGAAATTCTTTCTACAAAAAATAATTACCACTACCATTATTCTGTTACATATACACACACTTTCTCTCTGGGGTTGGGGAAAGCTACAAGACAAATCCACATCCTCTGGTAACAGGAAAATTTTGCTCAAGCAGACAGCTATTCTCGTCGCATGTTCCGATGTAGGTAATACCACTGTAAATTGGAGTAGGTGAAATTCCAGTGAATGTACGTATAGTGGTGATTATATTTACTTTAACTCCGAGTGCAATATGAAACTTCCCAATGTCCACTATTAGACAGAGAGCAGACAGACTCAGATAAGGCTCTGCAAAAAATTATTGGCCTGCTGGTTTAATAGACAAAGTCCAAGTGTGCTTCTTACTCACCATTATTATTCACGACTATCCCAAACTTTGACCGTTACACACCGAGAATTCGTGCATTTTTCACATAAAGAAATCGCAAGTTTCCTAGGAAGTACGTACGAAGATGTAGAGAATCATGAATGTGACCACAAAATAGAGGATCTTATCCACATCTACATATTTATGTGCATGTACTCATGTGAAAATATATAGCTCACAGAGTCCAGATTCTGGACTCCAGAAGCTCGTCGGTTATATTGGGTTACGTATGAATTGCTAAAATTAAATTTATCATACTCAAAGGTGGACTGTTTGGATCGTAGGAAGAAAGGCAGAGAGAGCAGGGGGAAAATGAGCAGCATTTTGTATTTGGAATTTTAAAGATATCCCAGACAATAGTTTTTTTTCTGAGCGTGATAATACTACTTGTAGTTCTAACTTCTAAGCAACACTCACCCGAACCACTATCACTAATCCTGCAGCTTGACAGTACTCTCAATTCAATACAAATACGTGAGATAGAGGCTGGATTAAAAGTCAATGAGAGAAATAGTTGGAATTTTTTTATCATCTACACAACTCCGTTGTCAATATATATTCAGCCGTCGTCAGTCAGGAGTACGTTTTCGGTTGAAATGAAAAGTCAATTTTTATTATGACATCTACCGTGTGTGGTATGATGACTTGAGACATTCCCTTTCCTTTCTTGTGACCACGCTCTATCAGACCTGGAGGTCGGAGTGTTTTAATAAACAGGGGGAAAATGGGAGGACAGGAAAACGATGTGTAGTCTCCGATCCCAATGGATGCGATCCAGAAGGGTGAAGGGAGTACTCAGAATTTTTACTCAGAATTTCCCATTTATTGTAGCCTAGGTACATGGGTTTTCCATCACAAGCTCTCATAATCCTTTCCCCCTGAAAATGTTTTAAAGATGGATGCGACGAAGTATTATGCTGCTAACATGCATTCACTCTTCTAGATAACCACTCACATTCTTAGTTTCGTATTTTTCTGCTCGTTATACACCAAAAAAAACTTTGTTCCTTGCTTTCGTAGCATGAGCGCTTTCCTCTCTCGATTGAGTTCCTCCTTCAATTTTTGCTTCAACCTTTTTGTGAGTTGTGCTGTATGTGAATATTGTTCCCACTTGGCAGGAGGGCTTCGCAAGAAACTCAGAATGGGAAAGATGTCTATCGTAACGTCTGGGACAGTTTCCTCCGCATCCAACTCGATCCCTACTGACTGCCATGGCACGTTCTGTTCCATTTTGTAAACTCCTGTTAAAACTAGTTGAAGTTTAGTTGATTAGTTGATGTCTGTGCTGGAATGAGAGGAGGAGACCGCAGGCCTGCTCGACTATGCTCTTGAATGTGTGCCCTCGTCGCGATTTTAGTCACTCAACTAAACGACACACCTCACACAGCTAACTGTACTTGATTATTAGACGTTTATGACACTACCAATTATTACCCCACTAACAACTAACTCTTTCTTGAAACTCTTCAAGCGTTTGTCAATCAGAAAGTAGAGAGAATTGCTTAACTTTGTGTATGATAACATGTTGTGTCGCATCGCGATTTGAGTTTATAACGCTTCTGCCTTTCATTGCGTTAACAAGAGTAATGATTCAAAATAGAAAATAATTGCCTCAACACTTTGACGGTGCTTTGTGAAGTTTATTTTATAGAAAAAAAGTTTATGTAAATTTCGTTGATCATGGACGCACTCTGGCAAAAAAAAACTGCCTCAATCCAATATACAAGAATGTCGTCGTCATCACCTCTGATAAATTGGTTTCGCTTTTTTGGTTAATCATCCAGATTAGAGAATGAAAGGGAGGAGGAAAGAGATCCTTAATTGTGTAAGCTAAAAGAAACTCGCGGAAAACCACGGAGACGGCAACAACGGGAGTACGCCACAAACATCGATGTTGGTATAGTAAGAATTACTTGATGTAGTGAGTGGGCAAAAAATAAGAAACAGTCATACATATCGGATGCTCTCCCTGTCACACCAATACATTTTCACGGGGAGAGGCTGCACCAAGCACAACTTGATGATTGTGGACATTTATAAAATATTTATTATCTATACTAATATGTTTGTATATAATCAGTCTCATCTAACCTATCTAATCAGTACGTTGTTATAATAAGTACGTTCATAAATGCTTTGCCGGTTTCCAACTGAATGAACAACCCATCTTATTTCACATAAGGTGCATTTAAAATTTGCCCACAAACACTATGTGTGCATTTCAGTCTATTATCACGCGGAATTCAATCCAACGTTGTTGACAAGTAAAAATGGTAAAAATGGTAAAAATGAAGTTCGTAAATTCGTAGGACTGAAAGGTTCCTGCAACCATTTTATTACAATGAAAGCAACAAGGAATGCAATTTATTTAGAGTAGAAGATAAACACTACGAATATCATAAAAATATAGACTTTTTGAGAACTGGATTTAAATTGTAACGTTTATAGCCGGTACATTTTTACTGTCAGAGTGCAGAAAAAACAGCGTTTTAAAAATGACAAAGTTTTCAATTATAACGAAGGGAGTCGCTGTAAAATTAAAATTCACTTCTCAAGAGGTCTGAAAAACGTTATGACTTTCGTGGTGCGTGTACATAACCGTTACAAAGTTGTCCTTGTCCCTCCGTACACACATGTCCAATTCCTTAACATTTCGTCAGAAGGGGCATCCACATAACTTTCCACCAGTGGTTTGGCAGCTTGGTAAAGTGATATGGCAGGAGTTAACACTAGTGTTGAAATTTGACTACGTCTCGTTAGGTATATATCAATATTATATTTGTATCTGGTCTGACTCAAGTACCCGAACAACCAACATTTTCATATTCCAATATTTTCTCGAGCTGAAAACTTTTCTGCTCAATTTCTAGTACACTTGTAAAGGAAAAAAACCTATTTTCTTTCAAAGACAAAGAAAAGTATGGTGGTGAGGTAGAACGATAAAAAAAAGTCTACAAAATGGCTGCTTCGTGAGTTCAATGAAATATATAGTGTATTTGTCGAGAAGAGGATGTATACTATTGCATTTTCATAGGGAAAGGAGTATTTTGCCTTTTTCCCCTTCTGCCACCTCCTCCAGCAATGATTTTTCTCCAGTTATTCACTTTGGTTTAGAGAACGTGTGTTGGAAACTTTGTTTCGAATCTAAAACCGCTCATTTTACCTCACATGTACATATTTACATACATTTCTCTGCACAAAGAAAAAGCTGTTGAAGTTCTCACTTGTTCTCTGCATTTTGTACCTCTTGTATATATTATATGTATGTTCGTCTTGTTAAAACACTCACGTTTTTGTCCTTTTTGTCTTCTTCCAAAAGCTCACAGTCTGTCCTGTTTCGTAGAGTCTGTAATATAGGGTTCAACTTTTCTCCGGAAAAAGTCTGTGCTGCTGGCCACTCAACTGTTGGAATTTTTCTTCTGCGCTAACAATATTATCAAAGCTCTCTTTCTCATACAATATGTATCTCAAAGAAAATAACAATCCGATAAAAAAAACTTGAAACTATTGAAAAAATGCTCATAACACGTTCACTAAGGTTAATTCATTTTACAAATATAAAATGGAGAGGACTAAACAACACTATTGCGACGGAAGAGTTCAGAGAACAGATTAAACTCTGACTCGATTTGCTCTGGTAAAATGAAATGTACGCACATCTGTTTCACTTATAGCCGAAAGAGAATAAATAGGATTATTTTTTAATGTGCACGTCGCACATTAGTTTAGTTTATGGTTCACGTTGTTGAGAAGACTATTACCACCACTTCTTTCTAGCGCAGCTCTGAAGTCAACTCTTTCCCCCAACATTCGTGCAATGATCATCTTAACACGTACGAGTGGAAAAGTTTTAGATTCACGTACACGCTTCACCACACTTTCCCCTTGCTGCACGTTGATCCCAGATCAACAATTTTAATTGCAATACACAATACGCACGTTGTAAGCCATTTTACAGCCTCATCGACAGAAACACTTATATCAAGCTTTTGATATACACATACTAGCTTTAATCTTACATAAACTGCTGTGTCCATGAATATTTTACTTGTGACAATCGACCAGGCGCTGTTAATTGGTAGCATACTTTTTACTGCGACCAACTTCAGCAAAAATTGCTATTCCGTTTTTGTGCGCCTTTGTCAGTTTGGGCTGGAAAGGGTCCTATGTAACCAGTGTGAGATCTTCTAGTTATTGTACTCTAAAAACTAACAACAGTCACCACCCGGTAAGCAAATGTAACAGCGAGTTTGTATCCAACTATCAGTGAGTGGAAAACTTTTGCATGGTGAAATTTAATCACTCATTCGCCTTGGGCTGATTCAACGTGAATGAAACTGATGATTATTAGTTAAACAAATTAATGCATGCTTTTTTTCTATTAGTAATCCGTGCGGTTGATTAAACGCGAACAATGTATCTCAGGTTTCCGCCTGCCTCAAATCTTTGGTTGACATTAAATTACCCGGATTTGTGTCATTAAATGTTCGAAAACCACACTTCAGTTGCACTAGCTTAACACACTCGTTCACTCTTAGGTACTAGTACACACCTACATGACACTTCCATCTTGGAGTCAAAAGCGTTTAGGATTTGAAACATGTGTTTGACATTTAATTCAGAAAAGTTTTCATGTCGTTTAAATTCACAGAAGGAGGTAGAAAAGCAGCCAAATTGTTTTTCATCTACCATTTTTCTCAGCACACAACCATCGTACTATTAACTTCCCTAATACCCTAATTGAACAAAATGAGTAGCAGCTATGTGAAATCAGTTATGCATTAATTCTGGCTGCGTTTTCAAAATACTAAAACTTACCTCACGTACAAATACAAAAGCAGAATGTTCCGGGATTTTTTATAGTGTGCGCTAATGTGCACCATTTAATAAAAATTTAACACCAGGTATTTTTTTGTTTTGATCAACTGTCATATCGCAACAAAGGTTTTCAACTGGTTTCCGCTGCAATAAACAACTACTTTTTGCGAGTGCTTACTGTTTCTTATTTTCGGTTGATTTGTTCAAGGTTCCAATCTTTCTTCACAAAATGACATTTTGGGTGAAATGAGACTCAAGGTTGTCATGAAAACTTGCGAAAACTTCTAGTTACTGATTGCCACTGTCATGTACTTTACTTCAAGGCTTTGGTTCAGTTCCGTTTATATGAGAGAGTAAAATCCATAATTCCAACCCTACTAATGTAGCACTATTACTCGACCAAACTGGATACAAAATCTGAAATTGGAAGGATCTCATTTAACTGTAATACATTAATGTACATATATTGGTTTTTTACACACTGCAAATTGAAAATACACTATTGTACATGTTCAATGCACCGATCTTTATCCATGAAACCGGCGCCCGCATGTCATAAATAGGTGTATGTCGGCATTTTGTTTTGAAAAGTGCGTTGTAATCGATATGAAAGCCAGTAGCCACTTAAAGTACCATATTCATACATTTTACCAAACTCAAACAGATACATGTAAGCTGATAAAGACAATTTCTCAAGGCCAGTTCGTAAGTGTAGTTTGTAGAATCATAAAGAAAATGCATTTAGATACATATAAGCACTGTCAGCACAACAGCCACACTCACATGCATGTGTGTTGCCGAGATCCGAAGTATTATGATGAATGATATTAATGTATGCGTATGCCTTTCACGAATACACGTCAGTGTATATTGTCTCTTTCCGACAGTCCAATTTATTTTCCAGGTCAGGAAAGCATGAAATTAAATTCATTTTAAGGAAAGGGAAAGTTTAATCAACCTTACATTTGTATACAAAACCTGAAGCATAAAATATCACTTACCTTCCTCTCTCTCTCCCTCTCTGTTCTTATTTGTCGATGCAGAAAATAAGGTGCATAGGTACACAAAAACCACACATAATATTATGAAATGTGTACAGAATATATATAGGAACTTTGTGATACCGGAAAACTAACATACCTACGTAACGTATATAAATACGTGCGTTTTTTTCTGGAGAGAGACACAAGTCTTGTAAAAAAAAACTGGATAAATCTCTAAACCCAAAAGGTTCAGAAAACAATACCTACGATGGTGTAACATAGCCATGCTTCTACGTCACTACGCACAATCAATGAAAAACGTTATGCACATAGTACGTTCATATTAATGTGTTAGGTCATTTCAAAGATCGGCAATTGTGACCCGTCTTGTAAGCTTTGTGCAGAAATTGTCGCATCTGTGACAAAACGGGGTGATACACAACTGTAACTTTAGGGTGCGAACATTGTCAAAATAAAAGTAAATACATTTATATTAGCATTAATCTAGCGAAATGTATTTATCAAGTTGTCAAAGAATAGGAAATTAGGAAATAGTTGTTTGCAAATAGTCCTTAAGGAGTTACCAAAAATCCAATAATGTTGCGGCGCATGTGTTGTAAATGCGTGCTACATTTAACTTGTATATTGTACATAAATCCTGATTGTGTGATAATAAATTATGTATACATATGCTGTTTTATATATTTGTTAAAGTTTTTCTCATTGAAAAGTCTGGACCGTTGCATTATACAGAGGTGGTGTTGAATTGTAGGGTGGAGCCAAGGAGACGTCGAAGAAGTAAACCCATAAAATTGTTAGAAGTATTCGGTTGAGAGAAAGAGATAATTTACGATTTTTCTAGTACTTTTGATCATTTGTTGACTCTAGCGAGTTGATATGGCTTCGCATCTCGTGCCGACACCCTTCGAATTGGGAAATGAAGTATTGGAAATTAATTGAATATTTTATGGCCCTTCCTTGTCATACCTGAACCTTTCCACGGCATTCTTCGTTATCAACTGCAAACAAAGCGCGTAATTGCATTTTCATTAATAATCCAAGAAAGAAGGGATCATTACAGCGCTCCCAAGTACTGTGATAAACACGACCATTATGAGAAACGGCTGCTATTACCATCCTTCAGAGAGAGAGAGAGAAGCGGATTTCTACTCACTTCTTTGAGAAGGTGGTAAAGAGACATAATTGTTTCCTTGTTTTCTTCGTATGTAGTAGAAAGACCCACTCGGATTTCAGCAGAGGCAGTTACTACTGAGAATAAATGAGAAATTCTACGTGGCGCTCATTCCGTCATTTTTTGTATGCTCGCACGGTATGCTATTAATGACGGCTGAGCAATTCCTGCTTATTGTTCATTCGCATTCTTTACGTTTCCTCTCTCACATGCTCCCTCCCAGAGACAAAATTAAGAGCTAAATAGTAAAGTTTGTCAAGTGTAAAATTCCTCCTGTACTTCAATGTCCGCCTATCACTACTGAAAGCATTCACTGAGTTGGCCCTCCACAGGAGAAACTTTAGAAGGATGTAGGCAACGTATAAATGACAACATCCGACTTTGTGCTTTTATTAACTTGTAAAAAGCCCCATTATGTCGAGCACAGGATTTTGCCTCAAGTATCAGAAGACGGAGCGGAGAGAATTTGTAGTGGCGCACTACAAAATTCATCACTTTTCCTATTCCAGCTCTTCCTTCCGCTTTCACTCCGCCTCGGTTTTAAAGTCAGGAGAGAGTTCTCCTGAATTCCCGAGGAGAGATAGTGGATGATGAAAAAGTACGTCCTTGCGTTGAAACACCAGCTCTGGTTGATGGAAAGGTAAAAAGGTTTGCTAAAACGTTTTGGATTAATGTACATCCATACCTCATTCTCGTAATACATCAAGTTGAATAATTAAATCATATATAATGTTAGAATCGTGGAAAAGCATGCATTATCCACATAAAAAAAAACTGGACTCAACGCTGTAAACGTTACTAGCCTTCGAATTCGTGGAGAAAGAAGCTATTTGTAAACACAATTTACGGAACGATGTATGTACCATTGGAAAGTCAAGTTGTTCGTGTTTGCACAGAGATTCTAGTCAACTCGAGCTCCAATTGTGTACACGTCGACGTTGACGAATTTCAATCCTCATGAGGTTGTAATCCATCAAGAACAAGTGGGAGACCATGTTCTCAATAATGGGAGCATTTCAATTGCTCTAGATTTTTCTTCCCACAGTTTCGTCGAAATGGTGAGACACGCATTTACCAAAAGTATAACAACTGCATCGAAAGGAAGGCTCGGAGAAAGTCGTCACGTGTACTCCTTGTGCTGCTCAATTTGCAAACAAAGACGGAAAAGGAGAGAGTGCTCTGATGAAACTGATGCGCACATACATATTACATGGACCAGTTTTACGGAATTCGCCTTCCGTATGTCTAACTTTGACATGGCCATGGTTGAGAAGTTTTACTTTAATTTTAAATATTTAATTTGTTTACTATCCACTCAGCTCCACTTATTTAGTATACCTACGTCGTTAAAATAAGGACGCATTTTCAGCATTTTCAAGAGGGGCAATACGGTGTCGGAATAGAAATGGGGATGTCACACGAAGTAACTCGAGAAAGTTGAGTCGAGAGTGGAGAATTGCTGTTGAATTTAGTATAAACCCAAAAATTCGATTTGCCATATATTTTGAGTGGAAATTCAAAGAAGGGACGGAATGAAAGTTGCCAGCTTCCGAAAAGTTCAATGTTCCCAAACTTGAGTAGGACGTGGGCATAATACCTAATTTTGAGCATATTATGCTAACTGATTGAGCCATAGTTGTGCACTACATATGCGAGATACGACACCCTGATTAAATGTGTGGGCAGCATTTCTTGTTGTTATTTCTACTGAAATAAACTGAACGTGAACTGTTTTGAAATTTATATTTTCACCTAAAGTACAGTGCTCATCGAACTTAAAAGGCCTTGGGGTACGTAAGATGTAAGGTGTGTGTGTCTAAAGGTAAAAACAGGAGTTGCTTCGACTAAAATGTGGAAACGGTATGCAATTCAAATGTTATTGGAAAATGCAAGAAACTTTCTCCAGCCAACACACAACCAAGTGAGGAAAAGTACAGAACAAAGAAATCCACGCATTTATGTAGGTCTGCAGTGTGTGATGAACAAAATTAACTTTTCAACCTTTGTGCCGGGGCATTTTCCGGAATGTGTCATCAAGGAGAGTCGTCTCCTCACAATTCTAGTTTTTGTTTGGCTACAATTAGGTATTTTGTTTCACTATTACCTACAAGATTTCCATTAAGAGCAGTCCTCTCAAGTTCACCTTTCTCTTCTCAAGGAGCTTGTGTGTGTACCTCTGCTTCTGCCTCAGGGACTTGAGTATTTACGCCAAATGCCATGTCGTATGTCAACAATTGCGTTGTACATCTCGCTTTCTTACGGACATTTCAAATACGGACTAGTATTCACACTTAATGAATTAAATTGCTACCTGAAACCGGACTACCTGGTTTGTTACTGTTACCCAAAAGTTTCATAATGAGGTTTCGAGCATGGACAACCTAAAGTAACTACTACAGTTACGAAAATCTTTACGCCCAGGACAACAACCTTGTTTACATGAAAACCTGACACAAATGGAAATGTTATAAATTGGAAGGTTGCACAGCTTTTCACTTGACAACAGCAAACAATGCAATTGTCAGGTTTCTATGCTTTTACCTTTACCTCATTTAGTCCTCAGCACTCTTGCAACTGATGAGTATACTTACCTTGTTAGTAGAAATTTTAAGAATACTTTTCACGACATTTTTATTATATTATAAATTTTGCCCCTTTCTTGATAATATGTCTTTACTACTCACTCTAACAGTGATCATGCACAATTAACTTCCTGAACTTCCTGAATGTCTGAATAGTAGTTTCTTCCGGAGGCAATACCTTGATTTCGAAACTCTCGCCATCTTTGCGCTGTGAGGTAACTTGATGACATAAGTTCACAAACTTTCATAACGCATATGCCTTACTACACGTAAACCAATTCAACATGATTCGCTTTATACAGTGGTTTTGAAGCGACTCGTATTACACAATCAGTCGCGACAGCCATGGCAATATAACAATTCATTAGTTACTGTCTCCCATTACAAGCACAAAAAAAAGATGAAGGCTATCGAATCAATTGGAATGGAGTCTGAAAATTTTACGGAGTAATTCAGAGTTACCAGTAAATGCTTTGAGACAGCGCAAACCCTTACCGACATCTATAAGTTAGAAGCAACCGTGTCAATGAAACCTACACCTCTTAACCAGTCATCCGACCCACAAAATGTCTGTGGTCGATTTTCTGCTCTATGAATTGAGCAGCCTCACACCCAAAGCTGAACAAAGGTCTGGCAGTAGATGGAACTAAAGGAAAGGAGTCTCAGTAAATCGCAAACCCACATCAAGCACATTTCGTCGCGATCAACATTGTGAGCACTTTGAAAGTTGAATACGACTCAATTTACCAATACTACATTTCAAACAACAAGTGTCATCGATACTCAGCTCGGGCACACATTTGGAATGCCAATGGTATTTCTAATGATCTGAGAGCGTTTTACACAATTGACCCTGAATACCGTAAATGATATCTTGTCCGTCCGAACATAATTTCAGATTCATACGATTCACAACTAGCACGGCAATTATTTCAACTCGTGTAATTTATTAAACATTTCTATTTACGTTTGTAACTTACTAATATACAAGAAATTTGAATAAAATTAATATGAAAAATAAAACCCTCGAGCGTATGCTCGCATTCAGCTTTAAGTACTTTCGTCATGTTTTGTGACGAACGAGTGAAAGTTGATTCTATTGTTATGAAAACATATAGCTATGTCATACGTTCATGGCATTGTTGGTGCTGGATCGCAATTGGTCAATAGTCTGATGAGATGCACAGTTACGTGGAATGATTATGATCACAAAGACATCGCTTTCTGGAAAACGGAAACTTTTAATGAATTCACGAGGATTATATTAGCATTGCGGAAGTTGTTCCATTCCACATCCCTAGCAATGTATCCCATTGTATTTAAAACTTCAAAGTTAAACGCATCGCGCTTTTTTATGGGTTTGGCTTGTCGCCAAACCCGTAGTAGTATCGCTATTAGGTGTTTTACACGGTGCAAGAAGTGTCCTAAAGTATAACATAACTGAGTATTTACCGAAACGGCAGTTTCTGTCTTGCTATGATTACTACACAATTTCAGTCTGTACCGGTGGTCATAGACCTTTTTATTTTATCACGAAAAGCACTTAAGGGACTAAAAAGAAAAAGAAGTTCGTTGCAATGGGGGTAGATGCTTTGCAGTTTTTTTTTACAGGGATACGGCCGAGAGAGAGAACTGTATAAAACGGAATCATGACCAATACAATGATGTGGCACACAGCGGCACTCGAAATGCTGTAGCTGCTCTTAGGAAGGCGGTGTTGTTGTTGTTGTTGTGCTATGATTTCGATTCCATAACCTTGTTATTGCATATAACAGGCTTAAGGGAGGATCTAGAGAGCTATTTCAGGAAAGGCTCGACTAAACCGTGTTTTGGAAATGTCCTCAATTGTGTAAGTTTGCAGGAGAATTTGAGCACAAATGAAAATGTTTAACGAGGAAAATCTTATAAAAGTGGCATCATCCTCAAAAAACACCTGGTCCCACTACGGTCCCCTTAGGATGCCATGTTTTTATCTTGTTATTTCCAGTTTCTGTGATCAACCTGAACTCAAATTCGTGAAACTACTAGCAATTGTGTTTCTATCTTATGACGCTCCTCTTAGGTATTTTTCTTTCTTCCAGGAGCATTGTAGCAACGCAATTCGTTTAATAATACAAAAATTAATAAATTCCCCCACTTGTGAAAATTTAGTAGTATATTCATCAAACAAGCACACTGTTTGCTTCGTACTTGATTTATATTTTTGAACGACGTTGTTTGAAACTCTTTCCAAAATTTCACAATGTGCTTAGGCGTTTGGAAGATTAGATTAAGCTGGTAGCAGCTTGGGTTTGTGAATTACAAAATACGAAATTTCCATCGGGCTTTATTCCTTCTTTTGTTAATGAAAGTGTGTTGAAGAGTATTCGTTTAAATTGAGCAACGGATACAAAAGTACTCATGCACACATACGTAGTTAATATTTATATTTGTGCCAGGTTTCTGCTCAATGCATTTTTTACGTAACTTACAATTAATATATGTTTATGTGTATCCTCTCTTTTCTAAGTACCCTTAAGCGTCCTAAACTCATTTTACTGGTACACAAGTGCCGTCATAAATTTCTTAGAAAGTGATCGATGTTCCACGGTGGAACTTCCATTTTTATATTTTACTTTTTCAGTGCTTGACTGTACACCCTAGTGGGTTAAATTCTGTTAATTTTTAATCTGAAATTTGGTTTTCGGGGTTCTTTTTCTCGTCCTGTATCCAGTTTCCTAGCAACACCGTATTCGTCGTATGGCAAACCGACTGTCTGGTTTGAAACAAGGCTGAGCTGTAGAAGACACCAGACG
>JAHZMW010003743.1:0-21636 GCA_027743745.1 Alloscopus bannaensis
GAACCCGTAGTTGGCACCACGACGTTGGGGCGCAGACGTCGACCATTGTTTCCTATCTTTGGATGGATGTGAATTTTTGTTTGTTCACTATTTGTTTTCAGCGTGTATTTCTGCAAGCATATTTGTCATTACCCAGGATTGTAAAACATATATTATGGTCAATAACTTGGGTAGAAAAATTGTCTTTTCCCGGGAAATGTCCTCCCAGGGAAATTTCTCCCTGGGAAATGACCGTCCAGGGAAATGTACATCCAGGGAAATGTCCACCTGGAAAATGTCCCCAGGGAATTATCCTCCTGGGAAATTGTCCCGGGGAAATGACCTAGATCCTCTAGATCGAGACACACATTGCGTCCCGGGGTCTCTCATAAGCTAAAAAATATAATACCTACTCAAAGTGAAGATATACATGGCATTACTACATGCGATGATCGACGACATGACAAAGAGCAATGCAATAATGTTTCCACACAAAAGGCTTCTGCTATGATTCCATCATTAACGTGGCCGTCAGTCATGTATGCATAAGTTTAATGCTGGATTCCGAAACGAAAAGCTGTAAAGGCTTTGCATAAATATGAGGTGAAGAAAACAGTGATATCTCACGTAACAGATTAACACTATATCAGGGTTCACAGTGAAACGTCAGATAGGCGAGAGGGAGACTAAAGATAAAGGGGAGTATGTCACGCTCCGTTTTTTCGTACAAGACGTTCAAAATTACAATCCATCCAGCGTTTTACACGCAACTTGGGTCCGGGGGAGGCAATTTTGAGAACTGCAAAGAGGGCCGTACTCTTATGTTGAGATGTGTGTAGATGAATTCCACACATTCAGTGTTGAGTAATATCTTGGAATTCTCACAAGTAATGGTCAGCTTCGGGTTGTTCGCTTTGACCCGTTTGACATGCTCTGGGGAGAGTTTAAATCGCTTTACACATTGGGGACAGTTACCGTCCTGAATGGGGGTTTCCCTCTGGAGCCGTCGAGATTTTAAGTATACACAACGTATGCATAATTCCTTCACTTAACATTGGATGGAGAAGCATGTTACAAGCAATTAGTGTTAAAGGGGCAAGCGAGAGGTGTCTGGCTGAAAATTGGTGGAATAGGATGACTTGATGTCAGGAAAACGAATCCGATGAGAAAATGCCCATTTTCGGATAGCCGCCTGAGGTGGTGGCCAATCAGACTGCCAAAAATTAAAAGTCGTTCAAATTGGTTGAAAATCAATAGGATAAGATGACTTAAGGCGGAGAACACGCAACGATCATTGGATTTGTGGTCCTCAAATCAGGTTGCTCTATTCTACCAATTTTCAGCCAATTTGGACAATTGAATTTTGAAATGCCAGTCTTAAGTCAGTCATGTCCAGCGTGTAAAAAATGTTATTAAAAACAAAACTTATCGATGTATTTTGATTGGCCTTTGCACACTCCACGTCACCGCAACCGTCATCAGGCAGCCAATCGGAAGCCGTAGCTGGAGTTATAAAAAAATTCGCGTAATGAGCAGAACTGACAGAACAAGCTGTAACAAAATCCCCCCCCCCCCTCTCTCTCTTAAAATGAACCATATTAGTACTATAATTAGTACATCTACTGTTGTACTCCATTAACTATTAACGTAAAAGGAAAGTAATTATAATAAAAGCAATATGTATAACAAACCTGTAAGCTTAGCTTATGGTTGCATACCCGGGTAACCTTCTTTTTTCGTTGGTTTATTATGTGTAAGGTATTTGAATTAATTCTGGAATTTTTTAAGAAAAATTAATTTCGTTTTAGCCTGTAATTGGCATCTGCAATGTTAAGTGAAGGAATATGTATACGATGATTATACATAAAATTTCGACTCGTCCATAGGGGAGCCCCATTCAAGACGGTAACTGTGGCGGTTGTGTAGAGCGATTAAAACACTACCAAAAAGAGTAAATTTTTGGTTCAAAGGGAACAACCCGACCCTGACATTTACTTGTCAGTGAAAGTTAAGTATCATTCAGAAATGACACACGCTACACTTTGATGAATACCTACCGCTATAGAAATATTTTCAACAACTTGATGTCATCGCTAGTCACCAATACAAGGCGAAACACGTCGCTATGCAATTTGGCAATTCAAAAATTACTAACTAATGAATGCTTTGTGTCGTATCTTGAAATCTTCACATGATCTTATCAAATCTTATGTATGACACGCCCTGTCAAATCCTTCTATGAGTTAGTGTAATCTTTAACGGTAAAACGGAGCATTCAAATTCCAGTAAAACCGTGTATTCTTCCCGTCTTCTGCCACTCAAATGATACCATTTCACTGTTTATAACGGCCACGGATCGCAGGAGAACCATTATCATCCACCATAATACATCAGTTTGCGTTGAATTTTGCACAACTTTCAAAAGTGCTATACGATTATTGCTTAATTTTGATTGGTGTCATACAAATTTTTGCTTAAATTTCACTTAAGCGCCAAACGATTTCGTGCTTAATTTTTATTTGTACCATACGATTTTTGACTGTTGCAATTTAGCATTGAAATTACATGATAATTAATTACAACGGTCAAAAAATCGAACGGCTCTATGGAAAATTAAGCAAAAATTCGTATGGCATTTATGAAAATTAAAAAAAAAATTAATATAGTAGCTTTGAGAAAAATTAGTCCATCGATACGTACTACTACATGTCACATCAAGTATGTAATATGGAAGTTGTCAAATAGTCAAAATTGCAATAAGTGACCAATTGCATAATACAAATTTGTATGTTACATATATACCTCAAATATACATAAGTTTCCCAGTGTAGTACTTTCTGAACAAATTGAATTCGGACGGAGAGTCCAATATATTATTCTGCGCTGACGCTTCGATATGTAAATACAACAGCATAGCATAGCATAATATGTTATATAATTTTTGTAATCATAAGAATGCGTTTCTAGTTCTCTCCTAAAAAGAGGACGTTATTACGCACACGCACTTCTTTGTGAGCACGTTTCTACTCGGATTAGAAATGTACTGTTTTTCTCAAGAAAATGCCAGGGCAAATCAAAGCGACGCCGGTTTCTTCGCTAGTCAAGCCGGAGTATGAGGTGAGCAAAAATGTTGGCCAACTGGAAGTCTGCATCCAGTTTCAGGCCTTCCTTCTCTCAAACCATGCATGCGTAGTCCGAGCCACGGAGTTTGCCTTGCCTCCAAGACCCGACGGGAATAAAATTACAAGTTTACCAGCCTTTCTACTGCACCTCTCCACATCTGATTTGTATCCGTCGTATAGATGTGTTGCAGGGAAGCCTACTACAAAACAGCAGCGTCGGCGAAAAAACTCACTTCATCCCCGTGTTCTCCTTGTGTAGGAAAAATAATATACAGAGGAAAACGATCATTGCATTTTGTATTCGAATTTTTTTCCAACGAAGAGACACAGTTAACTTTAAAACTCATTCTGCCTTTAAAAATTTGACAGGTACAACAAACTGCATTCCTCGAGTCTCTCCAGACATAATCAATCAGGTAAGGTTATAGTGAGTACATCATTGTGAAGAGTTATAGTTAATCCTGACATTTTTTAGCTGTGTAAAACGACGAGTTTTTCAGACTGACGTAATTGTGAATTAGATCATCTTAAGAGAGGTGTATCATAATAATATCTGTAGCCAATATCTTCCTTCCTGGGTTGCTGGATAATATTATGTTGATGATTGTAAGATGCGAGGATGAAAGCAGTGGACCGTGTCTGTCGGTACTTTTTGCGAATACTTTTACATCCAACTTTGAGTACTGGTACAACTTGTAATTGTACGTGTACCAGTCTCGCTCTCACTTTGTGAGTGTGTATCATATTAGATCGTCGTGTACAGAGATCCTGTTGTTTTTTATTGCGTTCCTCTTCCCCGGTCTTTATATACAATCCACACATACACACTTCAAGAGAACACGTCTGGAAAGGAAATTTTTTCTTCCAGCTTTTTGTTTTGCTCAATATTTTTTTTCAACGCCGATTTATTCAAGGATTTCAAAACTGGTCATCAGTGTTCAGGTATAATTGGCCCCAAAATTACGAGGATTTGTTGTTATTGCGATTTTGTCGGTGTGCAATTATTTTTCGAATAATGTCCACTTTTTGGAAACATTCGGTATTGTCATTTTTGTTTTTACTTGACAGGTTTTTAGTGGTGTGTTCAGTCTAGATGAATTCGGTGCTAGAGTCATCGTTCATAGCTTGTTGTGGTTTGTCGTGAGTCAGCTGCCTGAGATTTGGTATTTAATTGTTGTTTTGATTGTTTACAGGTGACAGGAGAGAATCGTCGGAGTTTAAAAAACTTAGAGAACGACTTGCTTCGCCTTTCTTGTGGAAGACGTCGTATTGTGAAGGAGTCCTCACTTGGAACTGAGTTACGGTTGAGCTGCGAGAGAGAATGGTGCCAAAGAATGGGAATGTTCCGAAGGTGAGTGTGTAATTAGTACTGTTGACTGTACACATTTGTGATTCACTCCAAAAATTAATTGTGTGGTCGCGATGGCAGTGGTATGGAGTAATACAAGTCTTGAAAAATAAATGATAATAATATTTGTGTCGTTATCAGGGCCGGGTGGCGGTTATACATCCAGATTTGGGCTTGGGAGGAGCTGAACGACTCATTGTCGACGCCGCGGTTGGTCTCCAAAGACGAGGTTACGATGTCACGATTTACACCGGTTACCACAATCCAAGTCATGCATTTCCGGAAACAATCGATGGAACGCTGAAGGTAATAAATAACACTTTTCTTGGTCCAACTTGTTGACGACAAATTTTTTTTTAAAAAAAGTGCTGAAAATGATTGACAGAAGAATGTAGTGAGAGCTTTGTTGAGTTGTGTTGTTCGTAGGTCGTTCCTGTTTGCCAGTGGATTCCACGAAGCGTGTTCGGAAGGTGTGTCGCACTTTTTGCGTACGTGAAGATGACTTTAGTTGCTCTCTATGTCAATTTTCTTGCTCTCAGCTCCTCTCGGCGACCTCAAGTCGTGATTTGTGATCAGGTGAGAGGGAAACAAAGTTATTTTTGACTTTTATTGAGAGTCATTAGTTGACGTGCATAGGAACGGATTGGAATAAATCTCAATTTACAAATTTGTTTGGATTTTGTTGAATTCAGGTATCAGCATGTATTCCAGCTTTGAAGGTGCTCCCGTGTATATTCTATCCAAAGGTCATGTTCTACTGTCACTTTCCCGACCAATTGCTTACCACCCGAGAGGGTTTCTTCAAGAGGATGTACAGAGCCCCACTCGACTGGTTTGAGGAGTTCACCACCGGGCTGGCGGACAAAATTGTTGTTAACAGTCTATTTACAAGTAAGAAATTGAGCATTGTTTCTTACCGTTTTGGATACATTCTTCTACATTTTTGGTTGGAAAGCCATGACTTTGCAATTCAAATCGACATAATATTATTTTTGTTTTCAGAATCCATCTTTCACGATACTTTCAAGCGGATCAAAACCGATCCTGATGTCCTGTACCCTTCCATTAACACAAAAATGTTTGATGATGCTGCAAGGAATAAGCAAGCTTTGAAGCAGCTCGAGTCGGTTAACCACAAGTATACTTTCCTCTCTGTGAATCGTTTCGAGCGGAAAAAGAACTTGGCTTTAGCCATCAGAACGCTGAGTAAACATTTGTTTTTATTGCCATTGCATATTGTAGTCGTGCATTTATTACAAAATATTTTCATTAAAAAACTCTAAGAGTCAAGAAATGATTATGAATTGTATTGCAGAGAAACTGCGCACCTGCGTCGACGAGGATGAGTGGAAAAATGTGCATCTCATTCTTGCCGGTGGTTATGACCCCAGACTGGAGGAAAGCGTCAAGTACCTCGAGGAGCTGAAAAAGATTTGTGCTGACGAAGGGGTGGTGGACCAGGTCACATTTATGCTGTCTCCAAAGGATGACATTAAAGTGCAGCTCATTGCCAAGTGCTTCGCCTTGCTGTACACACCTTCCAATGAGCACTTTGGAATTGTTCCGCTTGAGGTGAGTTGACCAACAACAACACAATACTTTTAGCGCCATATTTGCATGTCTGAAGTTGGTGTAAGAATGACACGCGTGTTTTTAACTATTTTAGGCCATGTACATGGGCAAAACTGTGATCGCTGTTGACTCAGGTGGCCCACGAGAGACCCTGGTCAATGAGGTGACTGGGTTCCTGTGCCCGTCGACTGAGATTCACTTTGCCGTCTCAATGGCAAGACTCATCAAGGACCCAAAGTTGGCAGCGAAAATGGGAGCTGCTGGAAAACTCCGATTCAAAGAGCACTTCTCCTTTGACGCATTCTCACTTACTTGGGACCGCTGCGTTGAGGGATTGATCTCAGCATCTTCAACTTACGGCTATGGTCGAGCCGAGCTCAGTGGAAAAATTGCTAGGGAACACTTAGATTAAGACACTCCCCTTCCCTCTCTCTTCCCTAAAAAAGACATTCCTTAACTGTATTTAAAAAACAAAACAAAAAATAGTAAGGGAATGTGTAATTGTACCGAGAAAAAAATAGTCGCTTTATTAATTTTCTCTGTAATTTATGCAATTGTGATGCCAAGAGTAACTTTATACTCGTCAGCTTTCTTTCTCAGTGTACGACGATTTGTACTCACCACCCCGTGTCCCCTTTAATTAGTTACATGAGTGAAAAACATTACTACTGCAAGTACTCAAAGAGAACCCATTGGCGCGCTGCAAAAGCTTTGCTAACAAATTCCTTGTGTGTCGCTGAAGATGAACTCAAATCGTATTTAATAATTGTGGAATATATGTACTGTTAACTTACCATTCCAAACAAATATTTGTATTTGGCTGAAACGACTTTTAAATTGCACACAGAGAAACACATATCATTGATATCATCATCAATTTTGTCTTCATGTGATGATGGACAGCAGAGAGTGTACGAAGAATATAGGTTTTACAAGATGAACACAATGTACTTGTACTGATGATGAGTACCTCTAATATTATAGTAATGCTGATTGTACTACAAAAGAAGCTAAAGTGGTTTTTAATAGTTCCTATAAAATGTAACTCTTAAACTAGTTCTGTTGTGAGACCGTTTTGTAAATTGTTTGATTGTTCACCTGCTCGTAAATTATTCGCAATCTCCGGATAAGTATTACAGGTCCTGTACTTTTGATGCGTTTCAACCTCGTTGTCTCAGTTTCTGTTTTTAATTTATGAACGCTTTTTATGATTGAGGAATATAAGTTGAATGATTCCATTTTATGTAGTTGTAGCTCACATTGATCTTATGTAGTTAAGAAGTACATTAAAAAAACTGGTGTTTAAGTTGTGAAAATATTGCCTCATATAATTGTTGTTTCGCATATGTGCATCAACCAAAATCCATTCAACGGGCTTTGAATCCACCCAGAATTCGCAGGGAATTCATGAATCACGACAATGCTCAGAAATGCGCCCCGTCGTCCTCGCACAATTTGAATGACCCATGGAAATGAAGGTGAGAGAACTTTCGCCAATTCTTTTCGACTATTTCATAAAATTGTATTGATTTTTTTCCGCGAGTCTACAAGCCATCATTTGATAAATAATTGTATCCATTAATCAATATATTGAAGTAACAATATACAACAATGACTGACTGAACTAATCAAAGCAACACCACACACTGTTTCTCATCCTCCTCTCTACCAGCTAGGTATAGACACATACATTATCTAGTTGTTTTTTTTTATATCTCGTATCGTATAATATTTTATGTAGTTTAACATTAATCTTAGCGTACCAAATCAGTATATTGTTTTTACCTTAAAGACAACGCTCTCCGTCTCGCCACACGTGTGTTTTTTTCTCTATAGCTCCTGCAAGTGTATTAATTACTGTGTAATTGTATTATATGATGCACGGTAACGACGACGACGTTTACTCGGTGCTTTTTCTTTACACATATTCTTCATAGGATTACATACATTGTTACATAATTTAGATACTCTATGATTACACTTTATCTCAAATAGAACCTACACATTTCTCTCCTCTCTAATAATGTCTGTCTAATAATAATTACAACATATTAGTAACCACCTAGTTTACATTACTATTGTATATAGTGTATGTACGAGTTTATATCATGATTCACATTTCTGTACGTCACGCGCATCAAAACAAACATATTATTAATCCGACAATGTTGACACACGCACACACACACATCTTCCTGGATCGTGTTACCGTATTGATTATTTCTCTGCACAACACCACAATTATAATCAGTATTATTCTGTAGGATTATTTATTATTATTTATTAGCTCCAAAAAGGGTCTCTCTCCTTCCTTCTGTTGATGATACACACAGGATAAATGTAACAGCGCAGCGTCTCAGCATTTCACAGAGGAAACTCACACGCTCTTATCTGACTAAAAAAAATCGACGGTATTCCTATTTTATAAAATTAAACTGATGAAAACAGTTTTTTTTTGTTTAAAACTTTAATCTTGGGACATGTTCAAAAAATATTAATGATTAGTTTGTAGTTGTGTATTTGACGTAAAATGTAAAATGCAGTTCCTCAATGAAACCATGAAAACAAGTTAAAAGACTGACGTGTGTAGAACAAGTCGAAAATATTTCACACTTTTTCTCTACCTATTGTATTTATATATACCTCTTGGGCTTTTCGGTTAGTTGTATATTTTTCTAGTATGTACACAAACTCTTTGTTGTTGTGTGGTGATGATGATGAACTCTGCCGTAGTATATAGTAGTTTTTATTATTTTGTCTCGTTCAATATTATTGAAAGTCTAACGCGATACAAGGGTGTGTAAGCGAACATATTATAGTAACATAACAAAGAGGAATTATTCAACAAAGCGCATAATATAATTCTCTCTCTCTCTTTTCCCTTTCTCCCGACTCTGAACTGTCTCCTTATTACTGCGACAACTGTGTCACCGTCGTCATCATCATCATCACCATCAGCAAGCTCTTATATAACACAATTATTAAGTCTGATTTATGTAGATTATATTTTCTTTAAAAAAAACAATAAGTGTCTACCGACAATGTCTCAAACCGATGAGGACACATACACACACACACATCTAGTGAATAACATTTATATATAGACTGAACTGAAATGATGTAATGTACTCACACGCACCTTGACGACGACATAAATTGAACGCGTGTAACATTATCATGTATTGTATATTATGTACAAAATTTCACAACTATGTTCCTCGTACAGCTAAAAAGAGACATAATCATTTAGTATGCTTGTGTATATCAATTTATACCTATGGTTCATGTGCATAATATGTGAGTTTACAGTTATAGTCATCGTAATAATAGTCATAATCATATGCAACACGTTTTTTTCCTTTCTGTTTATTAAAATGGGATTCAACTATGTATTTTGGTTCATGGTTCTACCGCAGTCAAGAGTTCTCACAATATTTGTAATATAGTTAAATAATATTCTCTTGTCGAATACGAGGTAGAGGAATTTAGAGGCGCTATATCAAACTCCGAATTCCTCTCATCATGGCGTGTCTCTGTGTATTCGAGTCGTGGTGTGTGTGAGGTTGTAAAAAAAATTGAATTCCTCGTTTGAAGCTCGGAAAAAGATCATTCTTTTTCCTTTTAATATTTCCTCTGTAATTTGAAGGTAAGATGTGAAGAGTCAGAGGGAATGGGTTTAAAACTTTGGAAATTTTGTGAAATACACACACACAGACGGAGAAGAATGTTGCTAAAGAAAAAAGTTGAAAAAAAAATGTATTGCAGATCAAGAACAAGATGGACGACGTCTGTTAACATGAGTCAATCCATCAAACTTTCTCCTCACACTGGCTGCCCCCTTTCTCCACTTTCATCTGAACAAAAAGCCTTTTGTGTGCAAGACTAAAGGAAGGAAACAGCGAAGAGATAAAACTCTCTCGTCTGTTTTAAATGTGTCTTCATCTTTCTTACTATAGAAAAACAATATAGGATACCTGTTGTAAACTCGTGTTTCCTTTTCAAATCCTGTTCACTCACACACCCACGCTTCAGAAAAAAAAGGATTCGTGTCTCAACCAAACAGAGAGTGATAGAATACACTAAAAATCCTCTTTGTTGTCTCTGAAAAATCTTGTGAAATACTTACACCGTCATGTACTCAGTATCTATGTAATGTATGTCTATTTATATCGCTATTTGATGTCCCTCCTAATGTTACGTCGTCTTTCTACTCATCGGCATAGTCATTAACCTTAACTATTTTTTAAAACATTCTCTTCCGCTTGTTTCAACATTTATTACACGCACATAATATAGATAGATATATATATGTGTATATATCATTTTTACGAACTTACACCTAATGATTGATAAACATTCACACATCAAGCTCTAAAAAGGGATTTCGTTTATTTCCACATACTTTTCTTCTCTCTCAACTCTCCCACACAATTGCTTCCTCTATCTCCGTCTAGATCTATGATCTGCTCTTGTTCCTGATACAGTTCCCTGCTTCACTGTTAACACACGCCTAAAATTGGACACACGAATTGTTCTCATTGCTGAGGCTTCAAATATAGCGATTCTCAGTATTTCTTATTTCCTCCAAAAATCCTTCTCGCCGTTAACATGTTACTCAGTATCTTGATTCACTACTAAATATTTCTGCTGTCGAGTTTTCACGTCTTTACGCTCTTATTCTTTGTCGGACACGTAAATTTAGTCTTTTTTCTTCGAGAGTGATGTATTTAAACATCCCTTCGTTAGCACGGAAGGGTCTGGTGTTATCTTACGAACGATTCCCATGACTCCACACAGAAACGAGGTAATCATAATTATTGACAATTGGAACAATTTGAAATGCTTCCAATCTGAAATGTTATTCTTTGGGTAAACTTAAAGGCGGTGGAAAAGAATCATTCCTTCCTCTTTTTTTGTGATTCTAATATATTTGAAAAAGTTATTGAAAAGGTTGAGGTTTGAAGTGAGTCTTTGATTTCAAAACAAACGTCATCCACCCATTGTAAGTAACAATTGAGAGATGAGAAACAAGCAAAAGTATGTTTTAGATGTGAACCAGTGAACCAAGATTTCATTTCTTTTTCCATTCGTTCAAGAAGTGTTGCATACATTGTGTAAACAATTGTAATGTATTATTATTATATTGCAGTTTGTCCCGTCTGAAAAATCGCTACAGAAACAAAACAGTCCAGCTATATTCCATGTCTGCACTTTATCTCTCGCTCCAGTAAAAGTAGCCTGTCTAATAATTGGTGATTTCTCCTCTAAACCGGTTTTGCACAAAGCCCGTGCGTGTCCAATAAAATACTATATTATACGATTAAATAATAATAAATTACCAATACCTTGTATGATAAAGATTGCCTTCCAAAGAACTGTGTAACATTTAATATTGCAACTGTATTGATGTGTGTTGTCTTGTTCAAAGTAAAAATTGTTGGATTCAAAATCCTACGATTTAGAGTAAGACAAACAAGTGATATTGATTCTACAATGAATACATTTATACACTGGATTGGTTTTTAAATGCAACGTAAATCTCCTTGAGTTGTATATTTGCCAAACCGGATCAACGACAATGTGCCTCCCATCAACGAGTTTTGAATACTTTTCTTCCAGCAAATTCTTGTTTTAAGTGCGTACCTAAATTATGCTACGTGAAGTTTGTACTACTAAAATGTAACAATACTAAAAATGTTGAATACGATGATGATTGTTTCTATTATGCATAGTTGTGTCTAGGATTTGGCATTTCCAAAAAAAAATGCAAAAAATGCATGGCATTATTGGTAACCTACACGTTCAAAAATAAGTATCATAGTGTCACCTATCTCAGAAAAAAATCTAAATACACTTGCAATCATATATGTGTCGCATCAAAAGTAGACGCAAAAACCCGCATCACCGCGCGCCCCTCCTCGCTCCACCTTCCTCTGTCGTTGCCACTCACCAACATTCTTCCTCGAGTCAAGTGAAACAGATCAAGCTGCTATTTTCATTGTGAAAATTTTCTTTCAACCAACTTCTCGAGAGGATGTGGCGCTATACAGTGATCAACAATTGGAAGACAGAGTGGGAGAGCCATTCCTGAGCACCTTTTTCTAATTGATTGTTTCCTCTTTGGGATAGTTCTCCGTCAAAATTACACCTTCCCTACAAATACTAAAAGACTAAAAAAAATGTATGTCAATACTATCCTACTGCATGGCTTTTATGAACAGAGGAAAACAAGCACAAAAACATGAACGAGAGACTATATTGTTGAAAACAAAGACTTGTAATAATAGTAACTAATGGTGACACTTTACATCGCCAATGTTTAGTCAGTATTATGCAATTGTTGTTGCAGATCTGCAAGTTTCATTAATGGCAGTCACACCGCGGAAATGCGTCACAGCCTTTCACAAACCACTACGAAAATCAACTGCTAACAAAACTATTATGTTGATGAATAACTCTACCTCTGTCATCAAGCCTCACCATGTATGAAAAGAGCAGCTTCAAAAGGCGTCGAGTGTAGTCGTAAGTTTAAGGAGGAAAATGGACGCCTTGACATCGTTCTTATGATACTTGTTGTCTCCACAAGGACAAAATGGAACGGAGCTCAATGTCCAGCATTCATATTATATTACAACACAGAAAAAAGTGCAGTTTACAAGAAAAACCTGACGACAATCAAAAAGCAGAGTGTTTCATTAACAAAAACTTCGGCGTTTGTAGGCTGTTATCGGCATCATTTTGGAAATACAATTAGCATCAACTACAAAATAGTAATAAAGTAATATCCGTACAGCATGCATGTCGTCGTGTATCATTACAATTGTTGTGTGTGTGTGTACTCCTATAAATTCATACTGTCAAAGAAAGTCTTGCGTATTACACGTGCACACCACAAAAACATCGGTTACACGCGAGGGAAGGTCACCACGACTCACTACTACCTCCAAAGAAATACACCTGCCTCAAACAATCCTGTATCATTTTACTCTCTAAATATAAATTGAACTTTCTCCTCTTCATCATTCCGCAATCTGTCACTCTCATGTAGAACCATGAATTGCTTTCCCCATTCTCTCATTGCGTGCGTGTGTGTACATCTACGCGTGTGTGTATATATATAATGAACATTCTGTTTGTTTTCTTAAAAACTTACGTCATCATTATCATCCTCCTCACACACATCCAGCCACAATATAACCATAATTATTACACTCACATAACATCTTTTTGGATTACATTTGAAATCTTTTGTGTTTTTTTAGTCGAAGACAGTAGAAGTAGCAGTATTGTAGTAGTGTAGTTTTTTCAGAAGTAGATTGTTTTTTTTTCATTTCTCTTAAAAAAATTCGTCTCTGATTCTCTGTGGGTGTGTTTTTTTTCTTTAAAAGTCAGCAAACTCTTTTGCACAACGTTCAGTAGATGAGATACGGAGAACCTCTTCCTCATAGTCATCAAAATTGCTCGTATCACCAGATCCTTTACATTTCGGGATAAACGGCGCCTCCACCTGTGAAGTCAAAGTAGGCAAGGAATTAGCATCAATACTTTTTTGTAGATTGAAAAGCGAGAATGAATGCACAAACAACATTCAACTATTAAGAATAGGTTTATAGAAGTAGTGACAAACAGAGAAAACCCAACATATCGATATCTGTATAATAAACGGCGGTTGACGAAGCTGTAAAATTGACTCTCATCACGAGAGAAATCACATTTATGAATGAGACGCACGGCAACGACGACATTGAATGCGACATGACATTTATGAATCGTTTCCCCAGCGTTATAACGAAACTGACAAGAATTTGAAGGATACTTCCTCACTCGTTGAGAATGCCCTGGCAAAGCTACAAAAAGTGTGTGTATCACTGTCGCACATGTATTGATGATGATAAACCCCGTTTTCAAACGAGAACTGGCTACAAACAGAAATTTTTGACGGACGAATGGTCGAGCTTGTACAAAATTTCCCAGGTGAATTGATATATATCCCTGTGACATAGAGAGGGTGCTTTGTTCAATGTACTTTTTTTTACGGAAGTATTCTCTCTTAAGCTATTCGGAACAGGACTTAGAATTCCGCAAAATGACCATCGAAAGGATCGTCTGGAGACACTTTAAACACATCTCTATCTTCCGGAACGGGCTCAAAATATCGAGAGTCTCCGTCATGATTCACTTTAGGCTTAAGAGGAGCATTTTCCTGCGTATACATACATATGTGTACACATATCATCAAAGGATGTACCGATTCCTACACTGACTTTGCATGGGTGTGCTTCAAAAAAGGATCATTTAATTGTTGTGGGAAAGGCGTCACAAAGTGGCGACGACAGTGAAAATGGTCAAGTACCTTTTTCTGGAAAATAGCAATCCAGTCTGTGGTCGCGAACCATCTGTGGCTTTTGATATCGTTTACCCCATTCTTCAAGTTACCATATCTCTTGGTAAGGTCAACCTGTAGAAAAGAAATGGCGAAAAACATTAACTTGAGGACAAGCGGAATGATTCATAATCATGCTGATGATCCTCTTTCATCTTTACCTGTAACAAGTTTCTTAAAAGGTCTTTTAGGTCATTGGAAAAGTGGGAAGGAAAACGGACTTTTCCAGAGACTATTTTCTCGTATATTTGGATGGGTTGATCGGCGAAGAAGGGCGGATAGCCAGCGGCCATTTCGAACACAAGAACACCAAGGGCCCACCAGTCCACAGCTTTATTGTATCCTTTTGATAAAATGATTTCTGGAATAAAATGGAATAAAAACGAAACAATAAAAATCTCTCGAAGCAACATGAGCACATCAACAATTTCATGAACGAGATGCAGTCGTGCGAAAAAATATGATGATGTGTGCAAACTACACGTTATGCTCCCTATTATACGGTGCAACATCCTGCATTGTAATGTTCATGCCAAATGTCTCCGCCGACATTTGTCGTCCGTTCACCGGAAGCGGAACCTCCAGTTTCGGCGTCAGTTTTGTCTTAAACGTAAAACCAGTGTTAACCCTCACCGACTTTTCCTTTGCTTCCTATCAAGCTAAATATACTGGTAACTAGTCGTAATTTCATTGTAGGATTTGCAATTTTAATTTTGTTTAAACATTAAATATGCCATCCTATCAATATTATAGTCTAAGATTCTGCTAGCCTCTGTGTCGTCCGTTATTTGGAAACAGGTTCATATAGGAACCATCCGACCACAATTACTCAAAATTGAATAAACTTTTTCAAATTCTGACTTTCCATTGCCACCAACCGGGCCAAATTTAGATATTTTTTCCATAGTAACTCATACCAAGTGATACATGGTTTGAAGCTAGTAGTGACTCATAAATAACGAATATGACAAGGTTTTTGATTTTCGAACACCACAGTCTCGAGAATCGACTGAAACACATTTGCAAGCTTAAACCATCATAACTCCAAAACGGATCAGTTTTCTCAGATCTGATTTCACCAATTTATGCCACAGAGGTGACTCGCTGACCTCAGAACCTACATTCTGTCTTTACCATATCAACATTGCAACTAATTTTTATAATTTTTTTCAAAATGTTTCCAAATTCAGATTAAAATATTTAATATTTGAAGTCGCTTGCCGGGCGCGAGGTATTCTGGAGTGCCGCAGAGCGTCCACGTGCGACCTTTGACCCGCTTGGCGAACCCAAAGTCAGTAACCTACAAAGGGCATACAAAAAACAGGAAAAATTAGACATGAGGAACGATATTTGGTAACAATGAGTTTGTTTTAACCATCTACGTACCTTAATGTATCCTTGACTGTCAATGAGGAGATTTTCTGGCTTCAGATCACGGTAGATCAAGTCTAGGTAGTGCAGGTACTCGAATACCAGGACTATCTGGGCAGCATAAAACCGTGAGTGCGGCTCGCTGCATGGCCACAAACACGAAACAAAGTCACATTTTAAAATAGATGGCACATCATCAGAGGAATAGACATTGGAGAAAAAGCCATGCCATTCATCATCGGTTTCTATTAGCTTTGGCAAAGATACGTGCATATAAATGTATGATATAAATTGTAATAAATTAAATACTACAGGACAAGTTCCATTCCACTCTATAACGAAGCATATGTCACCAACAGCAGTGGACTGTGTTATCAATGTAAGGGCCTCCAATACTGGAGTTGGTGACATTTTTCTTGTTGCAGGGAGAAATTCTCTACTCTCTACTTGAGAAAACTATAAAATAATAAAAGGAGGAGAAACGCCAAGGTTCCAATGCATTCAACAACATGCGTCAATCTGTTTTAGTTATGCTCATGCCTCAGGCGAAAAGGTTGTGCTATTACTACACAAAAGTGAGAGCAATCGGTAAATGTGATGATGCGTTAACATTTATTCTACAACTAATTAAGAACTCAAACTCGTCAAAAAAAACTGTCAACTTCAACTAAACAACATTAAGTGCAATCATTATTAGTATGCATCGCACAGTAAAACTGATGTGGCCACGCTTAAATGAATTCGTTAGCCTCAACTACAAAAAACGATGAGAGTTAACTTCTCCAAAAACAAGAAAGCACTAACGGCTACATCATCCAGCTGCGATAGAAATACTGACAAGGTATCCTATTTAAGTGAAAGGCCAATTGGTTGGTCCAATTGAAAACTTTATTTATCGTTATTGTTTAAAGGCGAACAAAATCACGAATCAAAAAGAGCTTCATCATCGATTAAATATAATGTGTCATACGAGACCACAAAACTCTTCTAGCAGCATGTTTAATAGGATATCTTGTAAATGAAGTTTCAAAAAATAACCAAAAACATATTATGTAAGATCATGCTTCTCCTACAGTGAGAACACAAGAGGCAATTCGGCTTGAGAGAGACAAGATAGAGCAGAGAGAAGGAGTAGTGAAATTGCAAAAAAAAACGTCTACACAGAAACTACGTCTACTGAAAAACTACATAAAAAGTACTGCATTCCAGTATATAATTAGCCCAAACAAAAAAGAAATTAAAAAAATGTCATGCTTGTATAAAAAAAGGCTTTGCTATAAAATTGCTGTCTAATTAGCGTAGTATAGATTTGCTCTCATTCAGTTGAAGAGAAGGAACTAACTACACAGTTTCTATGAGTGTGGATCCTACGCCACGTGGCTTACCTAAATCGACCTGTTTTTCTCAAATGGGAAAACATTTCCCCGCCGGGGATATACTCTAGTACCATGTATAGATTGGAATTGTCCTGTAAGAGGGAACAAACAATAATGTTTCAGTTAGGTCAGTGGGTGAACACCGATTTTCCGTACCTAAATCTTCCGAGTCTCCGGAGGTGGGAGAACATTTCACCGCCGTTAACGAAATCCATCAGCATATAAAGGTTCGTCGAGTCCTAAAAGAAATCACTCGAAACTCTAAGACGCTATAATCATTCTCCAAAGTAGCAGAGACATACACAGCGGAAGACAGCACTCGTCGGCATTGTCGGACTTTGCATTCAACAATTGCGAGTTGTTGAAAGACAAACACTTAAGTGTAGACGCATACAACATATACAATCCTTTACTCATTTTCTCAATTTTGGGATAAATGAGCTTCCATCTCGAAAGACGAGGTTGGTTGCCTGTCAATGAATTTCTGTGGTTGACGCACAAGTCTTCCGTTCCGAAAGAATTGCGTAGATTAGTCGTACAAATATTTTTACGTATTTGACACAACGGTTGAAAGGATTTGAAAGAAATTCATTGACAATGCGTACCCTTGGTTTGGTAGGATTTCTTGAAAGAGTGACAAGAAAAAGACATTGACACACTGAGCATATTCATGTGGACACACAACATACAGAATTGAAAGCGACAATTTCGCACAAAACAGGTAGACATCATCATTGTTCACGTACCGGTGATGGGTTCCGCCATTTCTCCTCGAACTCTTCCTTCGCCTTTTCCAACCACTCTCGCACTGCAACCCCAACAACAACAGGTTCACATTAGAATCATCATCAATGTTTCGTGAGCGCATCACTATACATCTCACAAACCGATTACTTTACAAACAGAAAAGGTCATCAAAGAGAGGAGGGAAATATCAAGAAATCATGGTGTCACGTGTATATAGAGGTATGTGTGTCTACTTATATATCTACGAAATAAAAAAATACTACTACAAGGAGAATATTATTATGATACATACAATGAACGTTGTGAGTATCACGGGTTCCTAATTATTATCGTTGTTAGATTATAATACTTAAGCGTTTCGAGATGATTACATTGCGTAAGTATGTAATTATATACAGAGCAGCGTCACAAGAGAGTGTCAAAAGATTCGAGAGTTAAATACAGAAAGGCAGAGAGAATACACTATATTATTAAATTGAGCAGAGATTCGAATTTTGTTTTCACAAAGTGCTAAAATATTGACATGTGCACACTTAATGAAGAATATTAACTCGTCGTCGTCATTGCAAAGATTTGTGCGGATCTGGAACTGTTCCACGCTTTCTTAGGAACATGTCATTGGCGACGGTGACATTATATTTGTTCGTGGTGAAAATTATATTCACAGTGAAAGCAAAGTCGTTCATAAAAAACGTGGCAAACCCGAAAGCACAGAGCACCTTCCAGACGTATTTTTTTAGGAAAGGTGTCAGTGTTACAGTCTTACAGTGAAACCTAGAAAATTTTTGAGGAGACTTTTTGTTTAAAATATCCCTCATGAGCCGATCAACTATCACGAATCGAATGAATTTTATACAACTACAAAACACAAACACCAAACAGAGTGGTTTTTAATAGTTTTGCCAAATAAAGCTCAATTGATGAGTGAGTTTAATGCTGAGTGCTTCTCAAAATTCATCGCTTTTTGTAGTACTCATGCAAGAATTGAGACCACTGGAGCACACAACACACAGTTATGTGTTCCCCCACAGCACACAGTGTACAACAAGCAATTTTGAGCTGAAGTAATGAATGCATGTCTGTAAAAATTCATATTTATGCAGCACAACCTGTACTTAAATACCAGTAGTAAAAACCGTGTTCAAACTAACTTTAACCTAACCTTTGACAAAACCAAATCTCAAACCAAACCTTTGTTGATCTAACATAGTCTACAGAAGTAAAAAATTAATATTTCCACCATTTACTGCGAATTTGCATGCATGCATTCATTGAGCCCCTAAAAATGCCTCTTAAACTGTGTGCTCCAGGGGTTCTACCGCCAGGAAGCTTGTCGAAGCAAAAGCACACATTCTCGCAAATAGTAATGTATCTCTCTCCTCTGAAACAATTTATGAGCACCACAAGAGCAATTTCTCCACCTTTACTGTGTTCGCAGCGGTAAGCTATTAAATTGTCCACAGAGAAACTCGAGTCAAATATATTCGAAAAGGAGTTGAGACGAGTTGGTAATTTGCAATGAAATACACACAACTAAAAGGAAAAAAAGGTGGCGGTGTTTCCTCCACATAATGAATGAGCTCAACTCCAATTTTCATTTTGTCATATTTAATCTCCTCCTTCGTCACTAATTGCTTGTCAATTCATCTCTCCTTTCTCCACCCACGTCGCTCACTCAATCCCCTCAGTTCAGGTTTGCATCCCTGTTGTTGTTGAACGTCAAACTTCATCATCAAAAAAAGCACCCTTTTATTGAATATCTTGGAAAAGAGGCAGACTATTATTCTGTCAAAAACTTTCCCCTGGGTTGTACAAACGCATTAAACTCACAGAGTAAAACAACATGAAAAAAATCGAAACCAGGTATTAGACAGGCTGAGCAGGTGAAAGGAGCTCTCAGAATGCTCTCTTGTACCACCGAAAACGAAGTGTTTTTTTTCTGAGAAAAAAAAGAAAGTGAAAAATATCGTGCTGTGCGCACATCATCACCATCGTCGTCATTCTGATGATCGTCACGTCATCTTCAGAACCGGAAACTTGGATGAAACGACCGTCCTGTCTTCAATGAGCATTTTTCTACTCTCACCGTTATTGTTGTTTGCCTCCCTTCACTTTCATTGAGCATCCTCATTCTCCCGTTTACTTTCTTTTGGTTCGCCTGTCAAACGGGATTTTCTCTTTGGAGAAAATCTATTGAGCTGACCTTGAAAAAGTGTAGCGTTACCCTTAATATGCGTCATCAAAAAGTGTGTTTCTCTATTGATGCTGATTTCTTCCTCTCTTCAATGTCTGTTCCATTGTGGAATGTGAAAGTCAATGATTCGAGGCTTCGTAGGTGAACTCCTGTTCGTCTGTGGATCCCCACACACTTTCTCTTGACTGCTGAGCATAGTGAAAATTCTCGTGGATGCACTCCTTCCGCTCTTTCTCTGATTGTTAAGATGATGGGACATGATGATCATTTCCTATCCCTTAGACTAACATTCCGCTCGAGTCCAAAGTGGAGTGAGCTTTGCAGCTCCAACATCTTTCGCCGTCTGCCACGACAATTATAAGGGGGAAAATGGAACACGACAAAGTTTCACACTGAAGAAAAAGTTGTTCCTGTTCCCTCTGCAGGAAACACATCATCCAGTCAAGTCATTGAATAGGAACGTATTCCACCAATCTCATCATCATTATTCATATCCTCTCTGATGTAGTGAATGAAGTTTCACATTTTTTTTCAAAGGATAAAATAATGGGAAACACGACGACGCCGAATTATTTTCTCCAGCGACTCCTACATTTTCTGGGAAGAAATCCGAAACTTTTTTTTGAAAGTGTTGGCAAATTAGTCATGTTTTGAGAAAAGAAGAGACTCCGTTTCCCCCAACACTGCAATTAGCAGGAGGAAAAAAAGTTTGCACAAAAAATAGCTCTCCTTGTCTCTCTAACAGGATAAAGAGTCGTCAGATATTTTACATGCTTTCACACTTCCTTCACAAACGCACAACCTGCGAGGGGCGAGGCATGAATATTATTATTATGTGAGCACACTTCGCGAAAAGCTTGTGTGATCATGACGATGACGAAGGGAAAAAGAGAGGTAGTCTCTCTCACTCCGCGGTTGTGGTAAAAAGTCCATTAATGAGTTGTCCTCACGACGCCGCATGTGCCTCTTGTCTGCTTTCACTTCACACGACACATAATATTGTAAAGCTTCCCCTTTCTCTGGTGCTCCTCTCAGAAAATCTGATTTTCCTTCCCCAGACATCATCTCACACACACTCTGTGCGGAGGAAGGAAGGAAGGTAAATCAGAGGAAGAGAGAGGTTGCAAACGAGTGGGAATCCCTGGGTTTTCTGAAACTGGCATAATAGCTTCGCATAATGATGATGAGAAGATATAGAGCGGGAGTGATAGTGCATGAGCTCCACTTTGATCAAGATGACTGAAAAGGAAGTGAAGTGGCGCAGAGAGAAAGCAGGAGCAGTGTGGCAGAGAGAAAGCGAGACTTAAGAAGACTCATATCATTATGCTCTCTCCGTCTATACCCTTTTAATTCCTTTCCGTTCCACCTCGGTTGTGCATTTAACACATTAGAGAGGAAGAGGACGACGCCAAATCCCTCCGCTCAACTAATGAAATATAATGTTGGGATGTGTGTTTCCCATCCTTTTTGTCACAGCGTGTGGACTTGATCTCGGCTTCCCCAGCAGCCAGCAGAGCGGCATTCAACTCTGCATCTCTCGAGAT
>JAHZMW010003744.1:0-10785 GCA_027743745.1 Alloscopus bannaensis
CAAAATTACAAAACAAGTATTTAAAAATTACGAGGATCATTTAGACTCGCTAATTTTAAAACAAAATCTTTGTTACGAATATATAACATGGGACAATCTTCACACTCCCATTGGTACATTGCCACCTCGCGAATGTTTTTATTTTTCGTTGAGGGATGAACATATTTCGGAACGCGATTATGAGCATGCTTGCAAAATATTTCGCTTATTCAATTGCAAGTCTTTGGCAGACTACGTTAGAGTTTATTGCTATGTCGACGTTGCCCTAACTGCTGACGTATTCATGAATCACAGAAACAACTTTTTAAGTATATTCAACATTGAGTGTGCAAACTTTATAAGTTTGCCTTCTCTTGCTTTCAAGCTTATGTTAGGATTGTCAAAAGAAAAACTAGAGTATATATCTGATCCGCAGCATTTTGCACTTGCTCGGTCTGGATTACGAGGTGGTGTAGTTGGGTTTTCAAGTCGGCTAACGTATGCAAATTACAGCGACCATGAAACATATGATCCTACAAAACCAGAAAGCTCACTAATACAACTAGACTACACAAATGTGTATGGATTTTGTATGTTGGCTAAGCAAGCTGTGAATTCATACTACACGCTAACTGAACAAGAGGTTCGACAGTTTGATCCAATGGCCATTGATGATGATGGAGATTACAATTATTTGATTTGTGCAGATTTCACAATAGATCCCAAATTCCATGATTATTTTAAGGAGCTACCTCAAATGCCAGAAAAGGTGGTCATTGATGCTAACATGGCTTCGGATTTTCAAAAAAATATGTTGATGAAAAAGAGGAAACGTTCATGTCCTTATTTAAAACAGAACAACTGATTACTTCTTTATATGACAAAGAAAAGTATGTTTTGCACTGCCCTTTGTTAAAAGTTTATTTAAGTTTGCCAGGGATAACAATGACACGCGTGCATTTGGTTTTGAGATATCGCCAGCGGGCATTTATGGCAGATTTTATAAAAATGGCGACAACCAACCGGAACGAAACTAATGACGAAAGTATGAAGGCTTATTGGAAACTTTTGTGCAACTCATCTTATGGCTATGCATCACTGAATATTCAGGATTTTACTGAAATTAAAATTTGTAAATCTAGAGATGAAGCTAGAAAACTAATTAACCAACCAAACTTTAAGGGGTTTTCCATAGTGTCGCCTGGATTGGTCGTTTTGGAGAAAAAACCCGCAAGTATTTTGGTGAGGAATCATTTACTAATTGCTTCAAAAATCCTTGACCTCAGCAAGAGTGTGCTCTACAAAGGGTACTACGTACATTTATACAGGCATTTTTATACAAAAAATATTCCAGTTTCTTTAAAATATCTTGACACGGATAGTTATTGCCTTTTAATTGGTTGCAGCTATAATGATATGCTCACCAACTTGTCGCAGATAAAAGTAAATGGTCGGCCACTAATTGATATGTCAGTTTTCCCGGCAACAAGTCCATATTTTAACGAAGAATCAAAGAATGTGTTAGGATGTTTAAAAAGCGAAACCAAAGACAAGAGAATATTGGCAATTGCCATTTTAAAAAAGAAAATGTATAGCTTGTCTATTCTTGATGCAGACGATAAGGTTAAAGGTAAGGGCATACCCAAGCAAATTTTAAAAAAGCAGTTTTTCTTTGAAAGCTATTTAAATACATTATTGAGTGGCAGGGTTACCCGCGTACAGTTGAAGTTATTTAAACGATTGAATCAGCAAATCAACCAGGTTTCGCAGCATAAATTGGCATTAAGCAGTTTTTCTCATTCGCGATTTCTGATTCCACCACTTGGTCTAGAGACACTTCCTTGGGGCCATCGCAGTATAGTGCAAGGCGAGCTCGAACTAGTGTCTGAAGAAAGCTGAAGCGATAATGAGTGCCCTCGAGTGTGTAGGTTCTCTGGTGCATCCGTTTACGTACATGGTCGTGGTAGGTATATCCTGATTTGCTTAAAATTTTGTCCATCCAATAATATGGTATTAAAATTGAGTTTATTTAATTCAGGGCCCTAGCAATATTGGAAAAACCCGACATTTGTTTGACGTAATTGCCAATAAATGCAGCAAAGCATGAGTCTACGAGAGTGTAGCTTTGAAGTAAAGAATTTTTTGCTCTCGTTTTAATTTTTTAACAATATAAAATCAAACTCTAAAAATATTTCAAGCATCACAAATATCATAATAAGTCTCAAACTTTCCAAATATTTAAAAAAGCAGTCCAAAAACACCAGCATACACTGAAAAAATAGCAATTTTCAGTGGAGTATTGTCCATCGGTCCCAGCGATACCACATCACGTACTCGGTATACCGCTGGGCATTGCTCAAGGTAAACAAAACACAAATCATAAGGCCTATCCTACACATATAGAAAGAACAGGCATACTGCTAAGGACTTAAAAACCTCTGTTCAAGGGAAACAACTGCCGATGAACATCACAAACTTCCACATTGTTTACGACAAAAACCAAACAATGGCACCTAATAAACCTAAATCACAGACTGCAAATACTTCTCAAAACCCCAAAACAACCAGACAAAATTCAAGGACCAGCCTCACTGACGAAAGCAACCCAAATATTGCACACAACGTTCGAAAACACCACCTTAACACAAGTTCTGAATCCATAGACGAACCACAAGCAAAAAAGAACAAAGGCGAGCCAAGCAATCGACAAATCTTCGACTACATGCAAAAAATGGATAAGAAGCTGGATGAAATAAAATCAATCCAGGAATCACTCGATTCCCTCACTTCATCTGTAAAACAAAACTCCAATGAGATTGACCTGCTCAAAACCAGAGTATCTCACACAACAACATCCTTGCGCTTCTGTAATGGCGAAATTGAGCGTCTGAGAACCCAAAATGAAAAAACAGAACTTGAACTTCGCAAAATGAACCTAATAATAGTTGGAATAGCTGAAAACCACGCAGAATCGTCATCAGTACTTCAAGAAAAAATACAAGCATTATTTCGCCAGATAACCCAGAAGGAAATAAAAGTTGACGTAGCCCACAGATTAGGTAAAATACAACCCAACAAACCCAGAGTGACGAAAGTGCGATTCCAATCCATGAATGACAGGAATATAATATGGGAATCTAGAATGAATACAAAGCATCCTATTTACATCAACGAAGACCACCCATTTGCAACATACAGAGCACACGCTAAACTCAGATCAAAAGCGAAGGAATTCAAGATGTCAAATGTTGACTACAGAATCAATTATCACAAGCGATGTATCGAAACTAATGACAAAATCTTCTTACTACTACCTGACAAAACCTTCGAGGAACATCTTACAACTGACAATGCTATGGATTTTTTAGAACACAACGAGACAACCATCACGCAGCCCCGAAAAAGTCCATGAGAACCGAAACAAAATCGATTTATCAACTGAAATGTGCTCACCTCAACGCTCAATCAGCTTTCAATAAAAGTCTACTCATATATGACCTCGTAATAGAAAAAAACATAGACATTATGTGCCTCTCAGAAACTTTTCTAAATAGTAAAAAAACACTTCCAAAGCTCAACGGATACCAGCTACATCGAAAAGATAGAAGTAATGACTCATCGCGTGGTGGCGTCGCTATTATAATTAGAGACACTTTCACTGTAGAGCCTATACAACTAAAATGCGAGGACCAAATTCGCGACACGTCAACAATAGAGTTCCTAGCTTTACGTATTCAAATTAACAAAAACAAATCATTCATAACAGGAGTGCTATACCGTGTACCTAGTTACAGTGCCAATGACATTGAGTGTGATTTGAAGGCTATAAGCAATATATTAAATGAGTTACAAAAAATGAAGACCGAATTTTACATCTTCGGTGATTTCAATTTCAATCACAGTGCGTATCATAAACTAAAACCGCTCTTCGCAAAAAAACGGGACAAAACAACTAATCAAAACCAACACTCGAAAAAACTCAATCTTGGACCTGGCAGTAACGAACCACCATCAAAATGTATGTAGTGTTGACGTGTACGACCCCCACATATCGGACCACATGCTAACACAAGTAATTCTGAAACGAGAAAGACGTACCATCGTGAAAAAAGTGATCGAGTACCGAGACTATAAAAATATAAATCTAGCAAGCCTAGCAGAAAGTGTCACAAGTTTGCAACAAATAGTACCCACAACTGCAGATATAAATGAGGCTTTTGTGAAAACTGCACTAGCAATATTAAACATTTTCGACAACCACGCACCTATCAAAACCCTCACAATTAACACAAGCAAACCTCGTTGTCACCCTGTTCCGGAAACTAACCATTTGAAACTCATGCGCGACAATCTGCATAATACATGGAAGAAAAATCCAACTTACAACAATGAAGCCTCCTACAAATCAATAAGAACAATAACAAATAGAAAAATTATCCAAGACACAAAAAATTATCTCCACTCTCAAATTCAGCATAAAGGAACCTGGCAAGGATTAAAATCAATAGGATTCATAACAAAACCAGTGGCTACGGTAAATTTAAACAAAACACCCGAGGAAATCAATCAACACTTTGTCCATATAGCAGACAAGTACAAAACAAATACTACACACACTCCACTCATCAAACCATTGAATATTCCAATGTCAGATCGACCCTTCTCCCTAAAAAAATAAACACATTCGACTTGATGACTGTATGGAAGCAAATAAAAAAGAAAAACAAGACTACCCCTGACCCAATGGAGCTAACAAACAAAATGATCAGTCTCATCATAAAAGCCCCCAACATTCTACAGCACCTGGTCACACTTATCAACTTGAGTATAGAAAAAGATTGCATACCTGAAGCACTTAAAATCACACGAGTAACGCCTATCCCAAAATGCAACACACAGACAACAATTAACGACATACGACCCATATCTGTATCTCCAGTCATGACAAAGCTACTCGAAAAAGTGGTATATAATCAACTTTACTCATATGTAACAGAACACAACTTAATTACACCGACACAATTTGGCTTCCAAAAAGGGGTATCGACAACGCATGCTCAACTTGCCGTCACCGACATAATTGGGAAAGCAATAGCAGCAAACAAAGTATGTGCACTTATAGTCCTTGACCTATCAAAAGCTTTTGATCTGATAGATAGAAACATACTCCTAAAAAAGTTACAGTGGTATAACATAAACTGTGAATGGTTCAAATCTTATTTTACCGACAGGAAGCAATATGTTAGGTATAATAATAGAAATTCATCGTTAATTAACACAGCTGACGGATGCCCTCAAGGAAACTCATTAAGTAGTCTTATGTTTTTATTAACGGTAAATGATCTCCCTTATATTGTAAAAAACGGGAAACTTTATCTTTTTGCTGATGATAGTAGCTTACTAATAATTCGTGAGCCAAGTAATATGCTAGAACTTCAACAAAACATACAAGAAGACCTTAACTTAATATATGAATGGATAAACAACAATAGAATGGCAATAAATCTGGAAAAAACAGCAATGGTTATCCTTGCAAAACCAAACATTAGAGCCACTCTAGGTAACTTCACTGTGGTCATTCGAGATATTAATATAGAATGTGTTAAACATGTAAAATGTCTAGGACTTGAAATTAACGAAACACTAAACTGGTCGCCACATATAAAAAAGACGTGTCAAAAAATTAGCACTGAATTAATTAACTTAAGGTACTTACAACCATTGTGTGATACTATTACTAGGAAAACAATTTGTACCTCCATTATTTTATCACATATAAGATACATGATCCCAATATGGGGCAATATTTTTTAAAGAGCAATAAAGCCAGTCGAATCTTGTCTGAAACGATGCGCAAAATACTGCCTGAGAAAGTCGAAATATGATTCCATTACAAAAGAAATGAGTGAAATGCTAAAGTGGCTAAATGTGTCAAACTTATATAAGTTAGAAACTCTAAAATTAACACATCAAATTGTTTTTAATTATGCACCCAAATACTTTGATATGTCGCACAACTCGGAACCAACAACATACTATTGTAAACTCCAATTACACCTCCTTCACGAATGAAGCTATAAGACTCTGGACTTCGCTACCAAACCACATAAAAGAAATCAACTCCAAGGTTGTTTTTAAAAAACATGTATATATGTACTTACTATCTTCCCAAATTGAATCATGTAACAATTTGTCAAATAAGTATGATGATGACATTGACTTAAACGAAATTTTTGACTGTGTACTTTTCAAATCACAAAATTCACATTAAAAGTTAATTGTAGTGACTTGGTAATTACCTTCAAACTAGAAGGGTCTTGTCATGAAGTGAGAAATAAATAAATAAATAAAGACAAGTATATTCATGGACAAATTGACCGTGTGGTTTTTGTTTATGGTGTTGATCAACCAGCATACTACGAGTTTCAAAAAACACATCCGTACGTGGAGTTTACTGATGAGTTTGATCGATTGAATTTTACTCCATCAACTTTAGTGATTTTGGATGACCTTCAGAGCCATTTGTGTTCGTCTGGTAACCGGACAATTACCGAGTTTGTTACAAAAAGTGTTCACCACTCTAGTATTTCCATAATAATAACATTACACTCTCTGTTCAATGCCCCTTTAAGAACAATTGCATTATCCACGCAGTATTTAACGTTCTTTGCGCAATTAAGAGACACAAGTACAATATCTATATTGAGTAGACAAGTGTTTGGTCCAGGTTCATTTTTAAGAGATGTGTATAATTATATTCTGCGAAAATCTAACCCAGGTTATATATTTCTTGACTTGAGTGTTCATCAGATAAATAAACGGTTTCGTGTCAGAAACAATATAGACATTGACAAAGCACTTTTGTTTGTCCCACGGCATGGCGAGGTTTGAAGACAACCGCGAGTTTTTAGAGCGCATTGCAAAACAGTCCAACCTGAAATCATTGTTAGCGAAAGCAAGTGACGAAGAACTTAAAACGCTATTGGAGTTATTTATTAATATAGATTGTTTTGTTTCAACTTCCACAGAGTGTAAACGATTTAAAAAGCATAAAGGTCTTATAAGACGTATAGTTTCAAAGCAGTGGACTTTACCACGAATACGTAGGTTTTTTATAAACAACAGCAAGGTTGTGTCATTGTTGACAATATCATTTCTCGCAAAACTTGTAAAAGGGTTTGTTTGTTCAGTGCTATTAAAAAATGAGTAGTACATTTAAAATTTATAAAGCCATTCCAATTGAGACGTACAATCGTCTCGTCCACAATCTTTCCTCAACTTATCAGACGAACCATCTGGAGTATCCAAACGTTTCAAAAACGTTTCGGTCGAACAATCTAGAATATCCCGACGTTTCAAAAACGTTTCGGTCGAACAATCTAGAGTATCCTGACGTTTCAAAAACGTTTCGACCAAACAAGTCTGAACAGGATTACTCTCACAACCAGTCCGAAAACGTTTTTCAATCCGTGCCACGTGGCATGGCGGGTAACCATATGTCAACTTTACAACCGATTCCAGAAGATGATGCAATCGTGGAGGATTTTTCGTCAGTCGATGACGTCATCCAATTGGTTCCGACTAGGCAAAGGGAGAAAGCTCGTCGGATCCTGCTGGCATTTTTTTATGCTTTCTAAAATTCTTTTTATTTTAACGTGTATTGATTGATGCTTTGACTAAATACAGGTGATGAAGGATGCTGGTTTTGGTTGGGTGAATTTGAGTGTAACGTTGCAAGGACAGCCCATCCCTCAATCCAACATTGTGGACATTCTCAACTATTTGTCAGCCTCGATAGCTCCTAAGCGTGTCAATTTGACTGGATTAAACCGGATTATGGCCTCACTCAAAGAACGGAATGCACCACTTTCCATTTTTGGAAAGAAGGGAAGAAATTTGTTTAGTAATGATGAAGTAGATTCATGGACAACAGTTGGCACGACTGACAATCATTTACACCTTTCATACATTTAACATGATTTTTCAACATACAATTATAAAATCGCACTACCAATCTATCGTTGTAGGATTTATTTTTACAAAACTTTTTTAATATTTTTCTATATGGCATATATCGACTTCTAAAATAAGCATAAAACAAGCAATATTTTTCACACTGATTGGAATTACTGGGTTGTAAATCAAAACAATTTTCCGTAGGGTTTTTATTTGCTATAATTTTAAACAAAGGATTATAATTTTCTATAGGTTCCCCATACGAGTCCCATACTTCAATATTAAAATTATTTTTTGCAAACAAGCAAATCCAATGTTCGCCAGGTTTATGAACCATGGTATTTAATATATACAACTTTGGCGGAGTAGCATTCAAAAAATCTACAACGCCAGCAGCACTATATACACCGTAAGACTTTATTTGTGTTCCGTTCACTAAATAACTCAGAGCGTTCTCCAACTCTGCCGTATTCATGATTGCACATTATTTGGTCCAATCCTTAATGTAGATGGTACCTGACCCAGAAGCACAAATGTTACATTATCCGTCGCTCCACCAGTAAACGTGGCTTGAATACTTAAATTTCCCGCGTTAGCTGGAGTTGTTAACTCGTTTGGGGAAATTTTAAAAACATGAACACAATTTCCCTTTAGCCAGTTGCTACGATTTATTCCGGTACTCTGAAATCCAAGACCTAAATTTCTTAGCATCAACTCAAAAGCAAGCAAATGCTCGGAATCTTCTACCTTTAGACTCATATAATCCACCTGTTGCGAATCTACATTTACTTCTATATTTGTCAACCCAAACCTGAAAAAGTTTTGACAATTGCTGCTCAACTTTCCATTGAATGAATCTGTAGAGATGATGCCAACGCAGAGCAGCTGCGGTGGCACTGCTGAACTAAAAATATTGTCAATTGTAACATTTACAGCTCCTTTCAGGGCGTTTGCCGTTCGAATCAGCGATTTGACATAAGGGTATTGCAATTCGTTCTTTTCGTAAATTTCAGAGACCAGTATACACTGGTCTTTTTGACCAGTATACACTGGTCAAAAACTATTTTGTATTTTACTGTGTCCACGGGTGAAACTAGCGCAAACTCTGCGTCCGCCCTCTTCATAACAAGTTTAAGGGTAACATCTGAATAAATATAACGCTCAGCAGACCACAAATCGCAATATATAGGCGTTGTAGCTTCCACCCAAGCGCTGCTGGCAATAAGGGCTTTTCTGGTTTTGTAGCTGGGATTTGTTGATGCCACAACGGCAGGCTCTTGATCAAAATAGTACACCGAGTTTTGCAACTCATTATTTTTGAATGGTGGTGGAAAGCTAAGCAAAGCTTTCAAGTAGCTTAAAAACGAATAGTTGTAGTAACTAGACACCAGCGTATCGTTAATGTGAAAACTCAAGTCGGATATCCCAGCTGCAGCAAACAAGTTGATAGGTGCAACGTCGTTAACGTCTGTTAAAGTTTGGTTGTCCTGGGTGACAATTTTGAATTTAATATAAAGGAACGACTGTCGAAGGTCGTAAAATTTTCCTGGAACCCCGTTAACCTATATTTAAAATACGTTTATTAATATTACATTTAAATTAATTGGTTAAATCAATCAATGAATATTGGACTTACAATAAATGTCAAAGGCTGCTGCGAATCCTCCAATGACGTTGACGAATACACTTTTTGATAAAAGACTTGCTTGGTTGAAGAGCCGTAAAGAGCTGGCCCTGTTGCCAGTGCGCTATTAAAGCCTGCTTTCATTTTGCTGACCTTGTTTGAGTGCTTTACTTTTTGCCTTGTTTCGTTTTCGTCCCCGTTTCTTTCTTTTGCGCTTGTTAGGTTTTGGCTGATCTTGTTTGTCCTGTGGCGCTTTGTTTGTAACTGCTACCAAATTGGCATTTGTTGTGGGTTTTGTAAACTGCTGTGTTTGTTGAAAATGTTCTACTAGCTTTTCAAAGCAATTGCCCTGATCGCAATCGCACGTCACTCTGGATCGCTAAGGTTTTTTTTCTTTCGGCCACCGGTCAAAATATCGGTCTTCGTTCGCCCCTTTTTTGATATTGGCGTTTTTTTCTTAGATGCACCACCACTCTGTGTTTTTTTCTTTGGAACCTTTTTCTTGCAAGCTTTGACTTTCCGTTTCCCAGTTGACGCTGGTAAAGGTATCAATTGCTGCGTTGCTGATGGATAGATTCCTTGATTCATTCTTTAAAAACTTTGCTGTCTTAAATGCAAAACAAAACTAAAACCGTTTGTAAAGGGCACAAAATCTCCACTTTCGTTTACCAAAAAAATTCTGACAGCGTTGAGATGTGTGCTCGACATTTGACAGTAGTAAACTGAGTTGAAGCAAACCTGATGCAGCTCCTTCTCTCTATTATGTTGAATGGGTCTCAAAATGTTTTTTCGTAAATTATAGAGAACCTGAGGCTGTATGATATCGCACATTACATGAATTTGTTCATTTCCTTTAAACAAATCCACTGTACCAGATATGAAGCCAGGGGATAAAAATTTTTGATTGGCTGACAAAAGATCACGTATCCGTTTGCTAGGCAAAAGCCTGTAGTTTTTTTTTGCACTCTCCAAGCTGATTTTATTTTCTTCCGCTACAAATGATATGTCTCTTAATTCGTTTAACACCAGGGCCTCGTTAAAAGCACTGACAAGTCCGTCGACGTTGGGCTCCTGTGGTTCGCCCACACTAACTTTAATAGCTGGATTATACTCTCGCAGCTCAAATTGCATTTTGGCATGGCTTGGTAAGGAAGAGTAATAGTACGCGTCGAACGTATTTTCTGCTAAAATTGTTTGTTCCTTGTATTCATGCTTCTCAAAGCCAA
>JAHZMW010003745.1:0-36017 GCA_027743745.1 Alloscopus bannaensis
AATCTTGAAATTTTTGTATTTGTAAATAGGGAGACAATTTTAAAAGTTCGAAAGTTCGGTACCCGTATTTAACTATTTTTTCGGGCGTTCGGAGACAGTTTGGAAAATTGTGCATGTCTGGTCTGTATTTATTAATTGCATTTCCAATTTTTTTCAGGCTTACGGAAACAGCGGAGGATGTAACAGTCCAAATGTATGAGCAAAAGTATATTCAGGAGCAAATCTTCTCCTCGCAGCAGGAATCTCTGAAAGTGCAAACAAATTTAAAGAAGGACAACGAGGATTTGTACAGTGCTGTCGTTCGTGTGAAGGATGTCTTTGAAGATTTTTCGTAAGCTTTGATACATCATTGGAAAATGTTATCACAGAAGAATTGCGTCGACGACGCTTATAGACAAGACGTGTAATCAATGTTTGTTTGCTTTTTCAGTGAGACAGCGAAACAACATCAACACATATCAACGGATATTTTTGACAGATTGACTCGTATGCAAAAGCTGGTTTCATGGATTCAAGGAGAGATGAGCTTATTTGACATGATCTTTTTTTATTTGGGAGCTATGGTTTTTGGTTACTTCGCCACAGCAACTAATCGCACTAGAGGAGCTCGATTCTGGCTGGTTGTTCTATTTATGTTATGTATATGGGCGGAAAAGGTCCTTTTTAATTATTTGACTCAGCCAGGGGTCGGATTTGACCTTACACCGGTACTTTATAATTTTTTTAGATACTGCAATGTTTGCCAAATATTATGTTGATATTTATTTTATCGTTGATCGCAGGAGGATGTTCAGTGGTACATATGGATGCTGCGTAAGTTTGCAGCCCTAATTGGTTCTGTTATCGTCCTCATTTCTGGAGCACTTTACCGAGATATCCAGACAGCTAATAACAACATGCTGATGAATATGAATTTTGCGTTAGAAAAAGTTGTACAATTTATCAATGGTAAGTATTTAAGCGTATGACAACTACAACTTATTTGGTTTCTGATTGAAAATGCAAATGCAAATTGATTCTGCTACTGCAGACCAGAAAGTGAATACGTCGAGCGATCTTAACTTCACGGAAGACTTGTCGGGGTCTCAGGCTCTGATGGAACAACATTCGGATAGTGATAGCTTTTCTGATTATTCATCGGATGATAGTGCTGACAACCTTGAACACGAGCTCAAAGAACTTGCTGAAAAATCGGAGAACGCTGAGAATGTCGAGCCGAATACCTCCACCGGATCTTCCGTGATGAGTCGATTCTTTGGAAGGGAGGCAAATGCACAAGATCAGATGCCGCTGAGAATGGTAAATTTCACGTACAAAATGCACACAAGTTGTTCTTCATATGCTGAAACATCTTAAAATACTCCCATTTTAACAGCGTCACCAGTACAATCTACGCGAACGATCGTCGACCCCACGCGAAGTGAATCCAATGATCCATGAAGAATCCGTGAGTGAGTTTGCTAAAGCAGTGAAGAAGAGGAAGGTACCAGCCCGAAGGTCAGACCAAGCCCATTACAACTACTTCTCTTCGGACGATGAATAGTCGCAACTCACACATTCGGTGGTTTTTGGAAAATTATCGTAAACTATCAAGCAGTAACTTGCCACATTTACATAGCATGTATTACAATATTACGGAAAACCACGTTCAGAGTGTGATATAAGGATCAAAGTGGTTAGATCATGTACCTGTTTTCATATAGCAATGGCATACACGGTTTTTATAATGGATAAGTTTTACGAATGAATGTTGTTTTACAGAAACGCTCATGTACGTTCCGTTCTGTTCCTATTTTGTATTTAATTGTGTGATATGTTTTTATATTCGATTGCGAAGGTTACGTTGAATGGGTGATTCCTGGAGAGGACGCATGTAACAATAACGTGTTTTAATTTCAATTTCACGCATGATGAGTTGATGAAAATAAAGAAATTATACACAGGTAGTTGCAAGAGTTTTCTTTTACTATTACGACCATTTTTAAAGGCTAGTTTCATATATCCATAGTCTTGTGTGTATAGCATTCACGTTCTCTTTGCTACAGAGATATTTATTACCTTCTTCCAAGTCCGATAAAAATAAATAAATTGGCGTTAACGAAACAGTTTTAGGATGTATTTTTCTTTTTATTACTACGGAGTCAACGTACAAAGTACAAACCCTGCTTTTGCTTAGCACAGTCCTAGTATATTACGAACCATAATAAGGTCACAAAAAAGTATATAATTCATAATATGTTACGTAACCGTATGTTATGTTAAAGAAAGAAAAAGTCAGAATTATAATATTTAACAGTCACGTGTCTGCGAGCGAAGTTCAGCAATGTCGAAACAATCAAAAATGGCAGAAAACACAGCTGTCACAGAACGAAAAATCAATTCACTACTCTTGAATATTTTCCACGCGTGTGATATACTTAAATTCTAACTTCTAAACATATAATATGTTAACGTAGTATGCTGTTTTACATTAGTAGTATTCTTGGGCATTTTAATGTATCATTTTCCCACATTGTAAAATTAACTGTGCAAAATTCCCTACATGCGTTATTAAGGTAACTTTGATTGCAGTTAAATATTTGTTTATCTTCTCCTTTCTGTAGTGTATTGTATACATTCCCACTAATCTTTCGACCTTTGTGCGTCATAATAAATGCGTAGTAGGTGTACCGTATTTCCGGAATTAATGACCCGTGCTTTATTGAAACTACTATTCGTGTCACGAGTAGTCCGCGCCTTATTCCAATTGGTTACAAAGTTAAAGTATAGGTAGAAAGTCCAGCGCAAAAACTGAAGACCCATGCAGATTTTATTGCAAATTGCTCTCAAGCATTTAACAAAACCAAGTATGAAGAATATACTATTCGAAGCCAAACTATAAACTGCAAAACAGCACTGAAAAACCAACTTGACTTTTGGTGCGAACAGTAACGTAAATAGGTATTGGTGGAGTTTGCAGATATAAAGTAAATCTGAAATTTAAAAGCCAGACTATAAAGGCGCCAGTTGTCGTGGTCATTTTATTCCTTTACCGCGCTTTGTGCTTTAGGCCCGCGGTCAAGTGTATGTCGTCGCAGTAATTGCGGAAATACGGTACTTAGAGACCAAGCATGCAAACATTTTGTATTCAATTCAATGTTTCATACATATTTGAGATATCGATGGAGCACAGAAAGAGAGTCAAATTGGAACCAAAATTCAAGCAGTTGACACATTTTTCAAACTGATACACGGATTTTCGATGCGCGTCATAATCCTACATTTATTAATCACATGGAACTGTGACAATCTTTTAATTTATGAAGGAGTATTTCCTTGCCTTCATTTTAAAAAGTTACATAATTTTCGTCTTCAAATTACTACTTTACGTTTGTGGCTTAAAATTTCGTGAGTAAGATCTCTCTGCTTACGTCAAATTCCATCAAAAAATTGTTGCGCCATCTGTCTTGGCAATATACTTGAAGGATTCATATAACTACTTCGCATTCGCTAATATCCTAGAAAAGCAGTTACATTGTACAAAGACGAATACGCATAACGAGAAAGCAATCTATAATAATCTGCTTGTCGCAAAGTGTGTATTTTTCTGGAATGGAATCTTCGTATAATGTGTTTTCTCTTTTCCTGTGTTTTGTTTGTGTCTGACTTGATTAAAATAAAAAATAAAACCACCATTTTGACATCTATAACTTGACGAAGATTTTGGTATGGTGTGATGTTCCGAGAAGCCTTTTGTCAGAGCAAGATAAAAATCCGTGCTAATTCTTATACTATTTCATTCATAATACATGAAATGGGAATGAGTGTCTATGTCGTTGTAAATTGCAAACTTAGTATAGTAGAGTCAAACTACTACACGTCGCCAACAGTAAGGATACAACGGAAACGGGGTGACTGACATGGACTTGTCTACAGGAATCCACAATATTACATAAACATATATATGTAACTGCTACATTTCGCTTGTACGATGAGCAGAATATAGAGAACCTACAACGTCATTACAACACAAACCTGCCGCTCGCCATCCGATAAGAATAAAAGCGTTCACTTTATGGAGAAAGAAGGAGAAACCAAAGTGGTGAGCAGTGAGTGCCCAGTAAAATGCCGAAGAGTGTTTGTGGGAGGTTTTGGCTGCGATAAGAAAAAATTGAAAAACCGGGCGTGTGCCTGCTTTCTTTCCTTTAAATGTTGGCACCAGCAGACAAAAACGGAAAGGCACCAAACTGAGTATTGATAGGAGTTTTGGGCGAGGGGCACACGTAGAGAAAATCATCAGACTGTAGATGAGTACGATTTAGCATAGGCTCCGATTCGGATCGATGAATTTTCGGTAGTGAACTCAAAAGACTCTCGAGCGAAGTTAGAATCTATGAACAAAAAAGAAAAACATCTCTGTTGTCAAGGTTCTGAGGAGTGGACAAGAGTACTACTCGCCCTGAGACAGTGAAACTCTCGTCACGATTGTAGGTTGACTTTCACTTACTTGCCGAAACAGTGGTCGTTCGTCCCGAACAAATTTAATGCAGTCTTCCATTAGCCGCCGCAGTGCTTTCGGCGTGTCAGATCTCAGTAGGTTGAGGTCCGGACGCAGAAAGCCCCGACCAACCATAAACAAAATCTTGAAATAAAAATTTCCACATTAGTGTTTTGCCCATGTATAATATTCGCCTCCTCACTATCCTCAGCCATTTGTAATGCTTTATACCTGATCTTTATTACTGATGCTACAATAGGGCAGTTGACCGGCTAACAACTCAAATAACACAATACCAAATGCGTACACATCCGATTGGAAACTGTAAGGGTTCTCCTCCTGCATACGAATCACTTCCGGAGCCATCCACAATATTGAACCTAAAAAAAGACAAGCAATTACTCAGCACCTGCCTCTCGCATTGACAAAAAAAACTTAAAGAAAAATACTTTTTATGGTCTTGGGTTACCAGATGGTTGCTGCTGTTGCTGAGATCCAGACCAACGAGTCTTCACAGTAGCCAAACCGAAGTCTCCTATTTTAACCGTAAGATCATCATGCAAGAAGATATTGTTGCTTTTGAGGTCTCGATGTATAATGTTTTTGGCATGAAGATAACTGGAACCGAGCAATGATAGAAATTTACACACGATCCCATTTACACAAAGACACAATGAGATAGTGAGACTTACTCCATGCCTTGAGCTGTCTGCCTGGAAATTTCTATCAAAGTAAGTAACGGGAATTTCGATTCGAGGACATGAACATGCTTGTAGAGAGAGGATCCTTCACACCACTGCGTCACAATCGCTAGTTGTGGCTTACTCACGCATCCCATGAACAGGAGAATATTGACGTGCCTGAAACCAGATTAACCACCACAATTGATGACACCTCTCACATGAATTTCATGAGTAGGTAATTGACAAAAGCAGCGTACCTCGTTTTTCGCAGAACGGCGACTTCATTCTTAAACGCCTGCAACTGTGCCGGCGTCGGATCCTTTACGTTTAAAGTCTTTACTGCGACGGGCCCATGCCAAAGCCCTTTGAATACTGTTCCAAATGAGCCGGACCCAATGCGGTGACCAACGAGGATTTCCTCCGCGGATATTTCCCAATCCTCCACATACTCACGGGATGTCTTGATCTGAAGCCATATATACATACATTCTTATGCACCGTGATATAGGTAATATTGGTAATGCTCTTCCTGTGGGACATCGCAGTGGTGCTCTTACCTTCTTGCTACTTTCGTCAGCAGACCGAGCTCTTGGACGACAGGGACGCAAGGTATTTGTAGGCGAAGCTTGTGCGCTATGACTTAAGGAGACTTTGGTAGGACTACTAGCAGGACTTGACGGTCTTTGTGCGGTGCCTGCCAGCGTCGTGTATGGCCCTCCTGATTCAAAAATAAAAATGACCAGATTACCATTATTAAGCGAATCTACAAAGAAATGCATGTGTCTCACCGCCTCCTCCCAAAGACTCACTGAATGTCATTCATAACGCAATAACTAATTGTAAGTTATAAAATATTAGACGTTTACTGACTAGTACACACAACCCGAAACAATCTGCAGACTGCAGACATAATACTAGAACAACTACATAGTACATTAGTCAATTATTGCTCCCCAAAAGGATTGCGGATGACGCTGAAGAGGACAGTGCGATCACGACATACTCCATTATTTGCGTAGAGAAAGCCAGTTCAGGCATTTCATTCACATTCAGAGAAGTAAATACGTTTGAACACATAAACCAAGATAATAATGTTAAGTAATTTTCTCGAAAGGACGCAACACAGTATAAAACACAATGAGATCATCGAACTCAGAGTTGTGGCAGGGAAAACGATAAACAAAACAAATACGTTGTTTCCCCCACGAAAAACAATCGCTGTGCAACCAAATGAATAAATAATATAATAATAATAATAATAATAATAATAAATATTGATGAATTTACGAACTTGGTCCAAAGACAACACCAAGGGCAAGGTTGGTGAGGGGAGCAGCCCAGGGGATTGTGGGGGCATTAGTTGTTCTGATGTGTATATGATTTCCCGCATCAGTATTCCCTACACTGTCATTTCGTCCACTACTAAAGGGCCACCAGTCTAAGGCATAAAGAGACATACACAAAGAACGGGTCATGCAATGCACAGGTCATGCAGTGAAAGACAATAAATTATTCTTGTACAAAAACTATAAATATTACACAACATATACTGAGAAATGGTTGCGGTTGACAACGAAATAAAATAAATCAATAGATAACCAGAAGCGTAACAAACAGAATTGCGAGGATGTTCAAAAAACGGAAGAAAAAAACAATAGTTTCCAATAATGGCGTAGCGTCACTTCCAGCCAGAGACATTTTAAACGTATTGTTGTAGTGTATGCGTTTCGCCTCAATTTGCACCAGTAATTGGGACAGGCTCTTGACATGAAGCCGATGCAGGATTTGAGCGTGAACGTTGGCCTTTTCACATGGAGCATTCACATATTTTTTGCAGAGTTGCACAAATAGCTTTCCATTGTACAGCAAAATTATTTAGCATATAGGCTGCATGAGAATTGATATAAAGGAGTAGCTTTACACAGCAAGGCACACTCATCATTTTTACCGTGAATAGTGTTATAGGTTCCTTTTGTGATTCGATGTAGTAGATCATCGGAAATTTCCGCTGATTGGCCGACCAAGTTATAGCATACATTCGGGGCGGAAGTTGACCGCTCCCGTTGTCCGAGCTGAGGAGGGTGATCCTTACGACTAAATTGTTGCGTTTCATCGGGGGGAGAAAGATTCAGTTCTGCGGCAGGCTCCAACGTTTGAGCCAACAAGCTGTATGAGAATGTAGACAATTTATGCACCCAATTCCAACTCTGCTTACTGTCGACAATAACTGTAAAGAAGCAGCTTACGTCTGAAAGTATATGGTCCGGTTCCGTGCATGTTGACACAGTGCAGGAACGTTTGCAGCACATCGTTGGTGAAATTTGTAGCCGCATGTGCGACAGTAAAACCCTTGAAATAGTAGCCTTCTACAACACTCGCAGTACACCAACGAGAAAAAAGTCTTTCGAACCTGGAACCAGAAAAGTTACACATGCTCATCAAACCGGTGTCTTATGTATATGTCAGCGACAAGAGACAGTGTCTTGGTAGGTGAAGTTTGAGTACTCACAAAATTGTGCGATATACTTGTTGGAATGGGGAATTTATCTAAAATCTCTACTTTTATTTCCTCCCCTTCCAACTTTGATATATCAAGATCCCACGGGACTTGCATCTGCAAAATCAAGTAACAATGCGAATTGAACAGAAATTCTACGAATCGAGTCCGGTTCTGTAAGTTAATGATGGGGAAGAGTGTCATGATTCTGTTCTTACAGTAGGATTTGAATTTCTATACACAGCACACATCTCAGGTGTCAGTTTACGCCGCTTCATTGCTTTGTCTAAGGCCTCTCGAACAGTTTGACCTGGCCGTATCTGTAAACATTAAAACAAATGTTTAGCATCACTTCGTCAAAGGCTCTCTGACTGTGAGTTCAGCGCAAATGTGAGGAGCGTTTGTTCAAGTGAAGCAACCTGAACGGATGTCCTTTGTTGATTAGGTAAATGTGCGCGTATAACGGATTTCATGGGGGATCTTGGCGAAGGCCAGTCATCCACAAGTGACGGAAATCCAATTTCATCCGGAACCACTCTCCCCTGAGAAGGCCTCAAATGAGGAATGCTCACATCGCTGGTGTGCGTCTCGTTCGGAACTGAAGTCTCTTTCAGCTCCTGCTCCTTCTTTTCCAGGTCATGGAGCTTTGTCGTCAAGTCGTCATATTCCTGCAGAGAAGCAACAAAATAATAACAGTCAGCAGGCATCAGCTCTCATCGCCACCACCAACCCCAACCTAAGCTTGTATCCTTGCCAAATTACCTCTAGGTACATGGGAGGCGGGTCCTGAAATCCGGCAAACCGCTCGTTGAGGGCGTCTATGTTTTCCTTTGTAAGACGTATCATGTTCTGGATGTTCCTCAACTGTAATCACAACAACAATCAATCCCCTCACCAACAAAGCAAAACTATAGAGACCTGCAAAAGAGAAAGAGCTTCGAAAGCACAATAATAATATTATGTTTTAGTAGTGAATTACCTCCGACTCCGGTGTCCCTCCACCTCCGTCCACAATAACAGTCCCCATTTTGTCGCAACTGAAATAACTGGTAAGTAGACCGGAAAAATACTATTCTGGTGTGAAGTGGCAATTGTAGTCCGTCGTCAAGTCAAAGTTCCACCCCTCGCCTTTGTACAAACATTTTGTCATCCACGCAAGGTGAATTATCATCCCATGAATGACATGCTGGAGGAGCAATCATATCACTCTCGTCATCCGCTTTCCTCAAACGTGTCCCGTTGATTGGCTGTCTGTCGTGTAATTTATAGCAGTGCTCGCTGTCACCATCACCTCAAAGAAGTGCTTCATCCACGACGTGGAAACCTTCAGCAGTTACTTCCTAGCAAAGTCACACACACAATCACGAATTGATGTCGTTTTTAACGTTCCTATTGCACATTAGTCTCACTTAGAAAAAATATTTATGATATCGCGTCTAGTTTATCGGGCAACAACGCATCGATCCTGGTTAGTAATTACCAATGTTTGTGCCTCCTATGTCTTTTGATGCGTCAAGCAGGCCCTTATTACGGAATTAGAGTATCTTGCTCGCCATATCACCGTCGTGAGTCAGTCGTTGTCGCTGATTTCTGCTCTGACCGATCGATACAAAGTTTTTTTTTCGCTCAACACAAAATACTATAATATTTTCTCCCTCACTGCTCTGCCAGCGAGCTGTGCGATTTCCACTTATCTCCACACTCACTCAGTCACTCGCATAGTTTTCTCCCAGCTTATCAGGGGAAAAATTCAATAGTTTCTCGTTTATCAACTACGCAATTGTTCTCAGCGAGATAAAGAGTTAATGTCATCCTACGCATATTTACTGAATGCAATTTGCATAGCATTCCAACTCTGAGAATACAGCATCCCTTTGAACGATCAAAATGACACAATGCACGCAGCTTTTCTGCGTATAACGCGAACAATTGTTGCGACAATATTGACAACGAAAAGGCCAACAAATGGACTTGGAACAAGCTAACGCTTTCTATAATATTCGGATTTTTTTTGTCTTGTTATAGCTGACAATACTATATTTGCTCTCGATTATTGCTTGCTGTAATTTAGTATTCTCTATTGTTCTGCTCGAAAATCCTGTGCAACCCTTCAGTTAACAGTCACAGCTTGTAAAAGACATGCGCGTTGCTGCATGTTTGTTAAAAATGTATAAATAGGACTGTAACGTGTCGTTATTGTCTTAAAATCTGTGCTAACCAACTGGTGACACTCTACAACAATTGACAATGTAGAGCAGACGCAGTCAGTCCCGAATTCACTATATAGAAAAGGTTACTGTTGTCATAAATAAGGTATTGCTAGCGCATTCACATTTGTTGCTGTTGATGATTATTGTTGTTCTTACGATAACACCATCTTAATTTGAACCGTTTGGAGTCTTTCAACTGCATTTCCCCGAAGCCGCATTTGATTAAATTTGTCTCTCGTCCAGAAGCCTACTTTATTGTTGTCGCTACAGCCTTGTAATATCTTATTTTCAAACTTTTTTTCATGTATCCTAATTCGTTGTATACATATGTGCTCATTGATACGACTCAGATATTCTTTGAAAATATTATCCTTCCTTTTATTGAGGCAGTGAGTGGAGATGCTGAGAAAGCAGAGGAAAGGCTACATATTTATTTAGGAGTAGCTACAATCTACGCAAGATTTCTTGTAATATTGTCATTGTCGACTTGGACACTGTCAAAGACGACTTGAGGACGCTCCTATTTTCAACGCCAGAGTCATTTGTTCACACAGCAAACTTTCCTAGTTTCCAGGTTGATGTCAAGTGTCAAACCATCGTGGTTTACTCCCAAAAAGAGGCCTTCAACTGGGTTGCATGTCACGTGTACAAATAAGGTTTGGAAATCACAGCGAATCTTTGAGAATTGGTTTTCACAGCACGTGTGATCAGCCTGGAAAGCGTTGATCTTTGTCACACTCCGCAAACCACCGTCACACATATGTAATTAAATTTGCCAAACTTTAAAGTACTCAAAGTATGGCAAGTCAAAGAGGATTGCGTCAACGCCACCCCCTGCTGGCCCGTTCCACGAATTTTCACGGAAAACAAATTACAGGGCATATCAATCATCACACAAGAGGAGAACTTAACTACAGACAGAGAAGGATTCTGATTGATGTCACACAAAAACACGAAAGGTCCTTCTCGGCACGGTCGTCAGCGACACACCTCTGTTAACGTGTAATAATGATACTTTTGAATTATTTTGTGTCACAGAATATTATTTCCCATGTCTCCCTCTCATCCAAACAAACTTCACGTTTTTTGCTCTTGCCGTTTGCTTCAAGAAAAATGGATTGGCGATAAAATGGTGGTGCTGGTTTCGAAGCGATTATTATTTCAACCGTGCCTTTTTTCATCTCTCTCACTTTTTTCTAGTGTCAATCTTGAGCAGCTCAATAGACTCGTAGTTCCTACAGGAACCGTCGACGACAAATTTGCGCCTCTCTACTTGTCTCTTTTTCTTGCTAACTGACGCAACATTGTAACTGACAACAACGGCCACCGAGTTCCCCTTTGATCTCCACTTTCCACACGTTGTCGTCACACGCCAATAACGTGATTCCTGTCATGTCTACTACTCCGAATGGCTGTGTGGGTGCACTTCGCCGCACCAAAAACTCGGTAATAACAAGCAAAGCACATTCAAGCCACAAGTTTTAATTACAGTTTTAATTACAAACACTTCAGAGACGACATGGGTGTTCATAACAAAGTACAAGTCTTGTCGTGTATTACTTTATATTAAAATTTTGCTTTTTCGTCTTTTTTGTGCACACACAAACACACTGTAGCTCACTGATCTCCCACAAATGGAATAAAGTTGCCTTGCATTTTGCAAATACTTTCGGAGGATTAAAAGGCTCTCAAACAATTACACTTCCAGTAGTCCTCAAAAATAATCGTATTCACATGGATATGAGGTTTTATGGCACATTTGTGATTTAACTATAACAACTTTCTCTTCTTCTCTGTCTCTCGCTTTACTGCGCTTGTGCATGTATGCAAGTACATATTTATTTTTGTCTTGCTTACATAACAACGTCTTTTGTGGGGGATGCGAATACTTTTAAAAAACATTTATCCAAGTTTTTCTTCTTTTTATTACTACTTGTGTTTGTATGCGGTGCTTAATTACAAAAGAGTCGAAGGTAATAGCATGTACTTTTTAGCCAATGTTTAATACGAGACAGATACACACGACGAGGACGACGATGACGATATGTGGGGAAAAGGGTTTTAAATATATTTTTGAGCAGCAGAGCATACTCATGAGAACATGAAACCAACACAGAAAGTGGAGAATGCCACAAGCCATACATATCCACGAGAACGCCATATAACTTGAATCCCTCTCTTGTACATCGAATTTAGCGTTGAGAGAGTACTTCTCGGTAAAAAAATAAGAGCCCACAGACAGACACACGGCAAAGCTTAATATCAGAACACTACGATGGAACGAATATAGATGGATGCCTGCTTGAACAGAATCTTGTTTTCGAAGTTCCACATTTATATCGTATAAGTTGTCTACGTGCATCACCAAGATTACACCACATTTCCAACAACACTAACCGACTAGCGAAAGGGACTTGGTCACTGTCTTTTTATACGCTTTTGTATTGAAGCAGTTTTTTCAACCAAACTCCCTTAACGCAGAAGACGAAAGAGAGAAATGAGTAGCACATGTGTGTGCTTTTTGGATAGAAAACAAGTACAAAAGAGTGTAGTAATAATCTCTTCTTGGCGTTATTCTCTCGTTTACATTTATAAATACGAATAATAGGTAAATATGTGAAAAAGAGAATCTCTGAGTGCGAGTGAAGTTTGCCCTGTTGAGAAGTAGGAAAAAGGGAGAGATTTTATTAGTTTGTCGAGCGTCATAATAAGAATGCGAATAAAAACGTGTCACTCTGCTGTTTTAGTTTGTATGTATAGTAGATATGTATGCATTAATAAACTCCGGTAGACAATTTCAAGAAAATTGCTCGCCAATTTTATCTATGCAAAATTTCAGATGGGATGAAAAGAAGGTTCGTTTTTTTACATGGTGCAATGTTTCCTTAACTGACGCAGTTCTGCACGCAGTTTTACTGGAATAGAGTGGCGTCTAAGTGTAAAATCGGGTCATGGTGGGGAGAATTCAAAGGTAACCTGAAACGGCGACGGGACTTGTTTTTTTTGCCTCGCGTCAATTTGCTTTCCACGAAAAAATGCGAGAAAAAAGAGAATGCCCTGTAAGAAAAGTCTTTTCCTTCTTAGTATGCATCACAAGCTTTCCATTTGATGACCTTGTGTTTCATCGGTCGTATCATCTCAGCGTGTGGCGAAGAGATGTAAACTTTTTTGTGATGTGATAATTAGGTACGAATTTACCACCTCTTTTGTCATTCACTTTCTCCGCCTCGTCAAATGAATAAAATGGTATGACATTATATGAGTGTTGAAGTGCTTCTTCATTCTTCGCACAGCAAGAATACAAGGGTTTACTCACAAAATGTATAAACCCATAGAAGACTTCTATTGATATATTTATATATATTGTATGTGATGTACTCACTTTATGGTCATGTTGAATGGCTCAGAAACATTTGTTTGCACCCCAATGTCACCCTCCAAATCTGTGTGCAAATTTAAACCATGACCATCGCAAAAATGCGTCCCTGCTAACAGTACAAAAATTGAAGTAGTTCTTGCTTTCAGAGGAAATGACTGAGCGAGAGACTGCCAAGGGGGTTTCCGTGGGATTTATGCAAAATCCTTCATGACCTCACAAGTAATTGCATTTCGTGCGAGAAAGCGAGATGTGGAGTGAGAGAAAAAACCTCGTCGGAGGAGCTGGAGGTTCACATACATGAGGGTGCCATGACCATCACATCATCTCTTATTGACCTATCCTTCAGCCAAAGTTGATGTACAGACATTTCACACGTATAAAAAAACAAAACGGGTTTGATTGCGTTTTACGTGTGTTTGCATTTGTCACACGAGCAAACAAACAGAAATGACGCGCAAAACAATGTATCGATCGATAAAATAGGGAACGATTTCATGTGCATTTTCTGATGCGCCTTTCTCACGACACCATGTAGATTTATGTGGAAAAAAATACAACATCGCTATACGTAGGTATTATCTCATATCCCTTGGTGAGCTTTAAACATGTTACAAAAATTCGTAAATTAATTATGCGTTTACCTTCATCAATAAACCGTTCTGGTTAATGACTCTGAAATTACGTTAGCAATGCTACTAAATCGGAGTTTAGTAACAAAAATCTTGGTAGTCCATCTATTTTCTCTCGAACGAAAACAACTACGCTCTCCAAGCTTTTTTGCACATTCCATCGACAATTTCAAACTGATGCACACAATCAGATTCGCATAAACATTCCGAAAATATCTCACTTTATCCATTGGGAAAAGCATGTAATCACGCATAAGATTCCTAAGCATCTATGGCGGCGTGCTTGGTCAATGTGAGTTACAAAACCAGGGCAATTGTTTTTATCGGTACATGTGTTTCAAATCTTAAGTATTATACAACAAAATAATAGCCTGCCTATTATGTTATTTCACACCGAAACGTACGTCCTCCTCTACGACCTTTCCAAGCGTTTGTCTTATTGCGTGCAATGAATGCCTCGGAGATATAAATTTTACTTCAAATCACACTGCTTCTGCCAATGGTTACTGCTGTAAAAATGCATTTCTACTCGAATCGATGGTAAATGGGCCAATCTCCATTTCGGGTGTTTTGCAATAGTGATATTTCCAAGTATGTACACGAAGTGAAACTTGCAAACTATTTTATAGAATTGTTGTGCATGCCAAAAATATGTTCCAACCGAGCTACTTTCTGCGCTTCAACTAATTGTTACAGAACTACACTGTTAAGTTAGACGGAAATATTCATAAAAGATAAAGATAGCTTGTAGTACAATTATTTGTGTTTAGTTAAAGATTGAATTGCCAGTGATGAAAAATAGCCATTCTTCATAAAAAAAACAACCTTTAAGTCAATTCTCATTTACGTAGTCGCAAATTCAGTAGTCGTTTAGTGTTCTAGATCCAGGCACCCATTGTTTGTGTAACTTTTATAAACATATAACCATTAGCTGATCATGTGTATGGTTGTCAAAGTGTGTGCAAACGCAACCCGTTATAAGTACATAGTAGGTATATTCTTCTTCTAAAAACAAGTGAAGGCTTTGAATTCGTAGGCTTTTTCTTACTCGATTCCTCTGAATTCTTGCGTCCCTCGGGCCTCCGTGTTCACCTTTTCTTATAAACTCATAATGCAATCAGGCATGAGCAAAAAGAAATCGTTCATTTCCTCTAGTTCTTCAAGTATAATCTTCCTCAACAAAGACGCTTACAGCCTGGGGAGGTAGAAGCAGACAAGAGGGGCATGCCGAATAGAAGCGTTAAGAAATGAATTATTGGAAACTGACTGCAGCCTCTGTGACAACTTCAAAAAATGATAAATACGAGAGCACCCAACGTTGATATTGCTGCCGGCAAAAACCTTTCAACAAGCAAACCAAAAGGCATTTCACTTTCACTTGCTTTCCTTCCAAGCGGTTGCCCCTGCACTTTAAAAAACAAGCAATTTCCTTACTGCACACATTTGTCCTTGATACGTTTTGTCACCCGTTGTGAAAGCAGAAAACGAATGGACGGATTCCCAAGACTCCAAGCACTAATAAATAGTTGGTTCAGTTTTTGACTCCGTTTGGAAATTGAGGGGAAGAAGAATTGAAATCGATGTCATCTTCGTCGACTCGATGACTTTTGCATTATCTTCTGTCAAAGATATGTACCTACTCGTGTCTTCGTACCATGTCACAATATCTGCGATGACTTGATGGATAACGACACAAAAACTCCATTTGAGTCATGTCAAACTTGTGTCCTCATTCACTGTCTCGCAGTCTGTCTCAATCTATTTTGATGGTTGGCGAGCCTCTTGCGACTCCATGTCACTCGTTTTATGTACAGTAAATGGCAAAATTTATAAGAGGAATCGTACCAACCGAACTTGTTCTGTAGAAGCAAATTGACAGGCAAGATTTGTTAATCAATATGAAAGGATTAAAATTCTATGAGCTTAAAAGGTGAATGAGGGGTGTACTGATATTTTATAGAAGTATTTGTCTTTATAAACAATTGCTTTCACTTAGAAGTGAGCATACGGCAAAACGATGAATCAGAGCACACTGACAATTTCAAAAGCAGTTTTATTGTCAGCTCACACGGACATGCTTTTCTACTCTTTAGAAATTTGTTTAAAAGAGTTATTTATAGATGAACTAACACTTTCCCTTCTCAATTTTAGTTTTTACGTGGAAAAAACCAATCAAAACATCATAGTTAGCACACTTGGTTATCGAAAGCTGGTCATAAAATAAACGTACGGAAGCAACGTAGTTAGTGTCTCCCGAGTGTCTAATGTAAGACAAAAAATACATTTCCGCGGCTTTCTTCATTTCCGGTCACAGTAAATGAGAAAACATGCAGGAACATAATCATCGCCAGTCAGTCAGGAACGAACAAAGAGTGCAAAAACAGTTGTCCCTACAAGAAGCCAGTGTAAATAATGTTGGCTAATCAACGTCGATTCTTGATTCGCTCCAAAATATACCTCTGAAGGAGTCCTCGTAGGTTTTGAGATGTACGGAAAACATGAATTGCTTACAACCTCTTGAACGAAATCATCATCCCAGAAAATGATTCTTTCAGATTAATTATGCCCCACTACAAACACTCTTAATCAGCGTGATGCGCGTAGGCTTCGCAATGAAACTGTGCCAGCACGTCTAACGTACATAAAAATCTGTTTTATTGCTTCATCTAATGAAAACCTACAATTTTGCGACGAGGACTTTTAAAAAGACGAGGAAAACACCATTGTCAAGGCCGAGGGTAACAACTTTGATTTACCACAGTAATAAAATAGATGACGAATTCTTAAAATAAACAGTCTTAAAATTCTTAAAAGAAAGTTGCGTTAGGTTTGACCAAATAAAATATTGCTATAATAATAAATAATGTGAGGAATGCATCGTCATTGCCGAAAAATCTTTTGAAAATGCAAGTGAAAGTACTTGTACTTGGTTCAAATTCTGACATAAAAATGTAAATATTCTGCAGCACATAGAGAAAGTACAAGGTCTCAATTTTCACATCTTCATCACAGGAAAAGGCAGAAGTAATAAAAGTTTGTGTAAGCTTTTTTTAGAAAGCGTCTGAGTGAGATTAAATGGATGGGAAATTCGTGGAACGACCAGAGCAATTTTGATGAGCTTTGAAATCTGCGATAAGCATGCACACTACTCTTCGCTCTCTCTCTCTCTCTCTTTTAGTGTGTGGTTCTACGGATCATTTGCATTGAAATTTAATGCCTGCCAATATTTTTCAACCCTATATTTTCTGTAGACGCGTAGAAAAGCATAATCCATCAACGTGCTAATTGGATAGTTGTTTCCAGTCGTCAGGGCATAACCCATTTTGTACTCAAATCATTGGTTTCCCCTTTCTGGATAGCTTCAAGTCATGTAGGCTACTGTACTACAGCCTATATTATAGACTAAGACGTTACGTTTCCCCAGAATTCTGTTTTATGTATGTACATGTGGAAAAATGATATATTTGTCAGGATGCCGTTACCTCATCCAATTTAGAGCAAAAGAAAACCTCCCCTGCAACGTGAAACTTTCTCTTTCGATTTTGTAATCTCCTTCTCAACCCACGACATTGTATATATAATGTCCGTTATGGCACTTCCTATAGAGAAAATAGTTACTCTATAATGTCTAAGAATTCTGCCTTACTCAGACCTGGGCATTCGTTGTCGAAGAAATTTGACATTCAAATGCGTTACAAAGATGTTACCCTAATTGTGCTCATGACATTCACTGAAAAAGATGAGCATGTGTATATTTGCCGATATCGACACAATATTTTTGTTTACAAGTGTATCTACGTCGCACACTGTCACACACACCCACTTGCTTTCCGTTTATTTAAAGTAACAGTCTCTCGCGAATTTCGAGCATCAACTTGATACTCTCTCCTGATTGTTAACAGGAATTCGGCGAAGTGGATTTGTTGACAAACAAAGACAACGACGTCGGTCTCGCTGTAAAAGGAAATTTTATACACATGCGTACAGTCTTCGTGGAAATGGAGGGGTGAAGGAGAGACAAAAACTGCTGCGTCATTTTGAAATATTAGCTTCAAACGGCAGTGAATAGAGAACATATCATTTTAACGGCGACTATTCAATTTACCAAAACAAGAACGGTTTGCATCCAAGAAAGAACACGGAAAGATAGTGTAGCATTTCCTCAACATCAGACTAACAAATACGATAAAGAGCGACACATGACCTGCACAATATAATTTATGTACAAAGACTCTGGGAATATCTAATGAGGGAGGAATTTGCTCTACTTTGTCAATCAAGACAATGGTTTGAGAAAGAGAGAACGAAGCGACAGAAGAGAATTACAAGTATATTGTGCCTCTATCAATTCAGAGTGTGCCAATTTATGTGACAACATATACACACACACACTCAGAATGACAAGAGAGAGCGCAATCCATAAAGTTTGGTTTTAACAACAGGACATAAACTGGGAACGAATTAAAAAGACAAAGGTGACTCCCTAATAACCGTGCCATGTACAATGATGCTTTTATAGCTGCAAACGTTTTTTTGCCGAGCCTTGTATTTGTGATCACACCACATCCACTTTGCAAACACACGACGGTGACAACAGGTTTCTCCAGTGTGATCTGATTGAAAGAGATGAGCAGACAGCAGACACTCTTTTATGAAGGAACGCAATAAATCATATAATGTAATTTATCTCGCGTATCATTTACTACAAATGAAATCCCAAACAATATTTGTCTTGATCAAACCTGCCCTAATGAGCAGTCAATGCCGGGTAAAAGTTTCCAAGTTTTTCCCCGTCTGATTTGTAGACGCGAAGACGAGTTCACGATTGAAAGTGCACATTTTCTCCAAAGTTTTGTATGTCACCCAAATTGCAAAAAGTGCAAAAGAAAGTGAGCTAAGAACTGACTTGTAGTACATACAAATTGTTGTTGTTACTGAAATCAAGTCTCTATTATTACACTTGAGTGAACGATGTAAATCGCACCGAAAACTGATCCTTTTCATATCACGACTTCATTGTGAAAATTCGTCTCCAAAGCCTTTTCACGTGAGCACACAACAATGCACTTAATTTTTTACGTTGTGCAAGCACGCCGTCAGTTCAACAAGGACGCTGCCTCATCAGCATTCGTACCCAACTATTATTTTTATTGACAACAAGAAAAGAGGGATCACATACCATGGTGCTGATGATGACGGGATGATTAGTGCCAGATGAAATAGAAGCACAAAACTTGAACCGCTTGTCGTTGTCGTCTCAGGCATGATATTCTACCGTCATTGCGTAATAATGAGTAATGAGAGCCTTGCGTTGGTTACAAACTTTCTTCGCAGTGTGTACGCACACAACAAGGACGAGAAGGCGAACAAAAAAAATATGTGAGGAAAAAATTATGTTTGTCAAAAATTGGAGTAAGAGAAATTGTTTAGATCTTTTAGACTCCACACACTTATTTTTTATAGATATTTTGTTGCCTTCAATACAGTGTCTACACTATAAGGAGAGAGAGAAAGCGACGTATAAAGATTGAACAGGGGACACAAAGAAGAAACAAATTGAAACGATTTTTTTTTCAATACTATATCATTAGCTCCAACTAATATTTATTCTATGTAATCTCTCTTCACAATTCCCTCTAACCCCTTCTCAGAGAGACGGAATCACCTTCTTGTGTGTGCAAATATACTCTGAGTATTTACATAATATGTAGCTGTTGATTTTAATATAAAACCCGTTTCTTTATTGAAAAAGCCGAGTTTCACTATCAGAAAGGGGCACTCACTGCTGATGAAGAACGCACTGCTGTGGATATGGGCAAAGAAGAGTCTTTTCCTCTCTTGGAAAAAATGGATAGTTAAGAAGGGAGCAAGAAAGAGGAGAGAGAGAGAGAGAATGCATCTATGCACATCCGCCCAATGCCACACACAAAATTGCACTTGGCTGCTCTGTTGGCAAGTGAAAGCAGAGCTGAGAGAAACGGTGTAGGGGAAAAGGCATAAAAACACACCAAAAAAGAAATGTTAGAGAAATACAAATAAAGAGAGGAGAGAACTACACACGGGAAGGAGAGAGACTTTTTTCGCTTGCTTTTGCAGATATAATAATGTGTAGAGAGTGAGTGGAGGACGAACAGAAAAAAGTTAGAGATGGATAGAGAGAGAGAGAGAGAGAGAGAGAGAGAGAAGAAAAAATGAGTGTGATATCATGTAGTGAAGGGGAGAGCACATACACGAATATACACGATGTGACTCCATAGCGATATTGTGCGATTCTTTCGTTGTTTTCTCTCTCACTCTCTCCTCTATATCTTCTCTAGTCTCTTCAGCCACGCGTTACCCTTTTATTTTAGGATAGTAATGTGTGTGTCTGTCTACCGTCGATTATGTGTTTTCTGGTAAGAAAGCAAAAGCGAGCTCAACCTAACATTTTTGCATGTGTCCTCTCTCTCTCTCTCTCTCTCTCTTTCTCCCTCGGTCTTATGAATATAGATAGAATATTATAGCACATACTTTTGTGGGAAAGAAAATAAAACGTGTGTGTATCACTGTGCGAATTCTAACTGTCTACAAAAAATAACTATGGTTGTTTTAAGTATTTTTTTGTCGTCATATAGCATATAATGAATACGTAAGCTGAAACTAGGCGAGAAGCATCCAAGTTCATCTATATACAGAATTTAGAGCTGGGATATGGAGTTGATGGTTTATGCTTCTCACCTTGAACCAAAACATTGTGTGTGTGCAATATGATGATGACGATGATCATGATCGTATTGGAGACATGTACACATGGGTGGATGGATGAGAACAAGTGGAGATGTGAACCGAAAAAAGAGAACGATAGAGAACTTTTTTGTTGCAAATTTTTCTATATGTGATGAGAATGAGAGAAAGAGATTTGCGCGCAAGATGTACAATGATGGTTGATTTGTACGAGAAAAGACGGGAGAAAGAAGAGCGAGTCTTTTGTAAACCATGAAACATAGTATAGGGTCTATGAAGAGTTTATCGTATTATTAAAAGTTGGTAAAATTGGATTGGCTGGATTGTGAGTGCACAGAAGTGTGTAATACATGCGAAACAGATCTGAGCTTCCACAAGTTAATCTTTCATGGAATTCCTCGTTATAAAATGGAGTTTTCTGAGAGGGTGAAAGTCTGGAGGAAATAAATTTAGAGACCATCAAAACAAATCGGTTTCCTGTATCAGTATAATTATCCTAAATTGCGAAGTACATGAGTATTTTCAGGAGAAAATTAATAATGCAATTACGTCAAGTGTCAAGGCAGAAACTAAGTATTCCGTTTTTTAAAAGAAATTAATGTGCTTTTTATGTTACATTATGGAAGGAGCTGCAGATCATATAAAGATGCAAACGCTTTCGCCCCTTTATTTTCAGGTTCAACCTGAGATATATGTAGAGCATCACGACAGTGTTTACCTATTATTTAACTGTATTTCAATCGAGTTTGTCCCTACCTGAAATCAAATCTATACCGCTGCGTTTATTGGTTGACAGAAGAAAAAACGGCACGCTTCTCCATTTCCATTTCACTTAGTAAATGTCGAAATTGCGCTCAATCGAGGCCTTTTTTACATTCAAACACACCGTGTATTGTTGTTCTTCACGTCGAAGCTCATTTTTCACTTGAGCGACAGCCTTTTCTTGTTTCCAACTTATCTCAATGAATTCACCAGGAGGCAAATCTCCTGTGATCTGAATTAACAAAATAGCAATATAATAGACCGTTGGATGAAAAACTCGCGCTAAAGGTTTAAAGGCGAATACCCCTGACCACTGGCGTGTATTCTTTTGAATTTATGTATTTTGCTACCGCCACGTTTTTACTTCATTTACTCGTTCATCGTCATCGTCGCATGACTTCTCGAAGTTTGCATTGCCTGCCAATTAGTCTCACTCAGCGTTTGCATATGTGGGAGACCCAAAAGTCTTTTGAAGTGGGAGTTTGTAAAAATCAGAGGTGGAAATGTGATACGCAGAGCATCGTAAACTAGACAAGCAATACAACTCCAATTTCTCCGTCAAACGCACAAAACGAAATGCGAGGTACAGATGAAATGAAAGCACTCAATCCTTTCCCACTGATCTCATTAAAACATTTCAGGCTCTCTCGCTTCGGCTTTTCTGCAGTTGCTTAGAAAAAGAGAGCTTGACGTAATGAAGATAATGATGTATTGAAAGGTTTGATTGTAAAGGGAAAAGTGAAACCGAAATGACATTTTTATCTGTATACAATTCGCAGAATTTCTTTTTCATCTAGGCTTATGCAAAAGCCTATTTTAATGGAAAAAAATAATGCCTAACTACTGTAGTTTTTAACAAATATGCAAACTTCCACAATTGATACACGCAAATATTGGAGTGACACATACAGAAATTATGTAATGCATTTTCAGTACTGCTTTGTAGTAGCTATTTGTATTTGTTGATCGGAATACAGGATGACGGAAATGAGGCGGAAAATGTTTATTGTGCCTTGTGTGTTTAAAAGTGCTAAAAAAACTTACTACGTTATAAAGTACGAACAGCAGCGTTGCATACGTAACGAAACATAGATGAAACTGGACCTTTATTTGCCTCTACTCGTTTTAGCAAGCTTAAATAATCTGAAGGGATTTTGTGGTGTACTATAAACAGCAAGCGTACAAATATTTCATAAGTGTTGCGTGAGCGATGAAGAGTCCCTCGAAGGGATGAATATTGCCTATACGAGAGAGGAGGAAAAATAGATTTATTTTGTGATCGTTGCTAATGTGGGATTCTTGAGGCGTATATATTAATATGTCTTCCACTACGCACCTCATCATATAACGCAATCGACAATATGTGTGATCGTTAAACTAAATTCAATGTGAGCACATACAAAGGTAATAACAAACTACTTTAATATATTATCCCTCATTGTGTATCGTATTGATCTTCTAGGACTTCTTGGCTGCAGAATCAAATTTTTAGCAGTCCAGGTCATCCGTGTTGAGTAATATGAATAGCGATTCGCAACATGAAATTTTTCAAGTTGTCTTATTTTTGTCATTGATCATTGTGTTGTGCAATCACAACTCAACGGTTTCAAACCCTATGTGTTCAGGTGTATATGTCCGCATAAAATGACGACTGTGGCTAGTGGATACTGAAAGACGGCTTTTTGCAAGAAAAAAAACATTGGAATATAATATGTGAGTTATTGTGAGACTGGCTTTGATAATATACACAATTTTGCAGGCTTATTTGTTGCCTATTTTAATATGACGATCTCCTGTTCATACACCAGCCTAATTTCTCCATCAGAGCCTTGTTGTTGAGGATTACTATGACATGAGCCGAAAAGCTTAGACACACACATACCGGCGACTTCTATATATATACAATATGTTTGTGTATTTGTATGTGTATGTGCGCTGTTTAATACCACTTAAAAAATCCAATCCGAATCTCAAGGTTTATTGGGAAATGATCAATGTGGGCGTTTATATAAAAAACATACCCGATACAATGATGGGAAAAATAGAAAAAAAACTAATACGTTACAAAATATCGTATTCCACTTGAACCACAGCAGATTCCCGTGAGTGCGAGGAAGAGGTATTCTTTTATATATGATATTGACAAGAATTAGTTTAAGAAAAACATTCTCCTAGCTTAAGTTCATCTTATTATATCTTATCAGAGATGTTATAAATCAACACTACAATAATAATAAGAATAATTTTGATATAACTGTCTGTAAAACTTTTAAGCAATACCGGTAGACAGGAAAACCTCCCATGTTTACTCTGTTTTACAACACCGAGAAAGTGATGTAAAATACATATAATTGATATTTCGTTTTTCATTATGCGTAATTTATCACAACCTCTGTTCATGTCAAACGATTGGCATCTTTACTCGTATCTGCTTCTCGGGTTCTCCTCCAGTGAACCACTGAAATTGGCGAATCGCGTTGTCATACTTTTCTGCTTGAGAAGAATGTTGGCTGGCGTGTATGCATCCATTTGAAGGTCGTGCAATATGAATCTGTAGAAGATTGGGTGTCGAACGTCTCACCCTACACCCTAAAAGCTAACAAAAAATGAGGAACTGAGTCGCACTCCTGCCTTGAGTCTCACAATCAGTTTTAAATGAAATGCAGCGTCTCGACTGAATTAATGAAAATGGACAAAAAAGACAGCGACCGATCAGCATCACAGACACACTCATCTCAACATCTCCGATGAAAGTGCCTAAATCAGAGGAACAGGAGTAGTCAGATACACTTGTCCGACTCTCTTATTCAGCAGGCAGACATATATTATTCCCGTGCCTTGCCTCCTTTGCTGATAAACATCATAATCCCGTATCACAATGAGTTTGTTGGAATTGTACGCATATAATATAACTTCACATCATGTGTCATGAGGTCAAAATTACATTATTGCTGTATGCATATGAAAACCTACGTATGCATTAAAATGAGCTAACTACCTCTTATATTATAAGTACAACTCTGACTTGAGCAACGTGTTACAATTTTTTTTTGCAATTTGGAGCAAGTCCATAGTAGTGCATGATAGTGAAGAGAAGGAGGCTAATGTGCTCTTTGAAAACCTCAACCAATACGTAAGGAAGGGAATCAAAGAAAATGATTCCTTTCTGCATGATGTTTACTCCATCTAAGTACATCTCTCGTGTCTAATGTAGCTGCACATGTTTCTCCGTATTGCTCAGAATAATGATGATAGTATATTTGTGTGTATGGATCCATACAATTTTCTTGGTAAGCCAGAAAGGGTTAAGTTGCAAACAAAAATATTCTCTCTTTCTCTCTTCGTCGAATCTAAGCAGCGAATACATGTTTTTTACATGAGAGAGCATAAACATTGTATAGCTTCTCATACAACATGAAGTTACACGTACACACACTACATGATGATGTGTAACATAACATGATATTTATACATATCGTACGGTGCATTCACAACTAGGAAGAAGTCTTCGACTGGGAAAGACAACGAGGATGTTGTCAACATTGGTTTTTTCTTCGCTGGCTCAAAATACACGTATAAACAGTGATGGAGCCTGCAGTAAAGTGAATGTATACTTTAAACATGATCAGAATGTTGTATATTATCAGTTAAACGAGGAAGAGGGAGAACATCTTTAAAGTATTAATAATATACATATGCACACACACACAAGTATCCACACACCCGTCAATATGTAGCCAAAACTGTTGTTCGTTCCTTCTGTTTTCAGTGCATTTATATAATCTTGTAAAGATTTTGTAGTGCGTAGGGTTGTAACTAGCAACTAGTCACTGCGTACTGTATCACTGCTGCAACCACTTACACACGTTTGTAGAGTGAAGTATGTGGTAAAGTGAGCGTTAACTCCCTTCACACAAAAAGATTAATTAAGGTTGCCCCTTCTATTGTTGTTGTTCAGTGTGCATACAGTCGCACAAAATTACTACGTTATAAAGTACGAACAGCAGCGTTGCATACGTAACGAAACATAGATGAAACAGACCTTTATTTGCCTCCCCTCGTCTTAGCAAGCTTAAATAATCTGAAGGGATTTTGTGGTGTACTATAAACAGCAAGCGTATAAATATTTCATAAGTGTTGCGTGAGCGATGAAGAGTCCCTCGAGGGGATGAATATTGCCTATACGAGAGAGGAGGAAAAATAGATTTTGTGATCGTTGCTAATGTGGGATTCTCGAGGCGTATATATTAATATGTCTTCCACTACGCACCTCATCGTATAACGCAATCGACAATATATGTGATCGTTAAACTAAATCCAATGTGAGCACATACAAAGGTAATAACAAACTACTTTAATATATTATCCCTCATTGTGTATCGTATTGATCTCCGTGCATTTTCAGTAGATCGTTGAGGCGTTTACGTCAAAAAAGCAGCGTTAATTGTGGCAAGTGAGCAGACACACATAATATATAACATGTGCATAATGTGCACACAGGCATTTGTTTGCATTCACCCAGAAATTGCCTCACTTTAATGTGTCTCATTAACGCAAAAAATAGTGTGTGGATATTCATGTGATATATTGTACCTCTGCTCTCTGTGATCGTCTAGGGCAGAGAGGGTGGCACCTGATCTTCCTTTGGTGTGTGACACCCCCAGAAAAATGATAAGAATGATATTATTATTTGGCTTGGATGGTAGTGTCGCCAAGTGTATTTTTTGTAACTGAGCCACATTGCCTTTATCCCTAATTAAGAACGAACCAATGCACTCAACCCTTTAATAGCGATTGACAAGAAGCAATAAAAGTGTACGTGTACTCAACAGGATAAGTGTATGACTGGTTCTGCGAGAATTACACAATTGGGGAAGACTCGTACACATTTTGCTATCTGATTGTCGCCCACCTTAATAAAGTCTTATCCCTTATTGAGCGAAACCAATACAAAGGGAAGTGAGTGAGTGCGAGGTGACGACAGACATTCAGGGAATGAGTAGACTGTGTTTGTTGACAATTGACCTGTGGATAATAATTCCATATTCCAGTCATTAACGAACAGTTAGTTGATAACGTAAATTTATACCTGGCACAGTACGTGTGACGTGTTCCAAGTTTTAACTAGCCAGAAAGAGGTGACACGGAGGACGTTAATCTGGTGCTGTTTGCGTGATATTTTAAAATAAAAGTGATTTGCAGCCGTCTGTCGGTGTGTAGTAGATCTAATTTGCAACTAACGTGTCGTCATCATCATCAATTTAATTCTGCCTTTAATTTTGTCATGTTTGCAGTACAGTACGAAAACAAAGCGAGTAGCAGGAAAATCAACGGTGGAAGAATCGTATTCGTCATGTAAATCCTACAAAGGAGCATTGGGCTTGCATCACATCAACTTGTCTACTCAGGAGAAGAATATTATGGGTTTCTGGAAACAGGAAAAGTAATTGAACAATATAACAGCACGGCGCGTCTCGTCGATATTCTCCTTCTCAAAGTCATCATCTTCATCGACGCGGAAAGGAATTTACAGGGTGTTCTGGAGACTCCCCGATTAGTGAGAAGCACAAGGATAGTGAATCGAGTGTGGGAAGAGCGATGGAAAATATTGAGAGAGAAATTTCATGAGTGATGAGGTGAAGTCACCGTTTGAGGGAACTAAAGAGAAGCTAGGGCTAGGCTAACCCAGACTAATGACATGTGTAATGTATCTTAGTCTTTGTAATGAAAACATACTGATTTAAAAAATACTTTCACTGTAGACTCCAGAGTGAACTAGGAATACAAAGAAATATACTCGAGCAAAATAGCGTGTCACTCGAAAAGAGTCTTCCTCTCACAAAAAAACCGTGTTGTTGGTACGTTTTCAGGAGACAGGTCTCTTATCATTTACATCTACCCACGTTTAATTTGTTGATCTTTTTTCGTTAGTATCGGAATTGTTCTACTGCTCTCGTTTGTTTTAGTTTTTTGCGCCGTACGATTTCCTCCAATTTGTTCCTTGCTCTTGTTCGTTCTGTCAGATAGGCGTACGGTTGTTGAAAAGTACAAGTTGCAAAGAGATTCATGATCATAAGTGGAAGTCAAGTATAATACTTGGTTCAAAAGTCTCACAAAGTTGCTTCCAAATAAAATCATCAGAGAACTACTTCATTTCCACACTGTTTTGTTGCCAATTGAAATTAGAAATTGTACAGTGTGGAGTTCGTGTACGTATATCTGGGAGAGGGAGAGAAAGCAATAATAAATAGTATTTTGTACTTTTGCACATCAGTACAGTAGGAATGCAAAGTGACGTAAATTGTTAAATGTGCTGAAACGGTCTCCACTTCTCTTTCTTTAGTATTGTGTAAGACTGGAGGAATAAGCGTAGGCGTTTGTAACTATGTAAGAATATCAACCTATTACTCGTACCATAGCTAACTATTTTGCTTAAGAACGGGAACCCATTTTCCAACAGAAAAAGACATAATCATGCTTCTATTTGATATTCGCTACTGATACAGAGATTTAAAAAAAAAACTCCACTGTCATTTTAGCGACATTAGCTCCGAATTAAATTCGAGGTATTGGTCAAAAATAATCCGGAGCATGACACGAATCAGCAAGAATCTGTGTCAATGAAGTCTGCCAATAAAAGACGTCGTCACAGAGCAATCATGGACTCAGGTGTCGAGTATGCATGCACATCAAGTGGCGAATCATCATCCGTGTCGTCTCTTTTATTCATGCAACAATGATAATTTCTTGACGACTCTTTCTCCCGGCTTGTAAAGCCTTGTCAGCTACATAAACTCCCCTAAAATACTAAGGATTTTATATATTATATTATTTTTGGGTTTCTCGTATATTTTTAATAAGATGTAGAGATAGAAAAGGGAAATTGCAGTTTTTCCTTGCTTTCTCTCCGGACGCTGGGCTAGCGTCACGCGGAGCCGCTTTCTCCCTTTCGTTGCTAGAATAATAATCTTGGAGAAAGTGGGAGGCAGAATAAGTCTCCCATGGTTTGGAATAAAGATCACAACTAATAGTAAGTTTACGCATAAGTTTAGTCAGCGCATCAATAAGGTGTAGACGGATTACTATGAAACATTATTGCGTCAATTCAGCAAGGGATTTCAAAGCTATAAATATCTAGTTCATTGTGCATTTTGTAATTTAACAAGAAGTTCAGAGTGAGAAGTGTAAAGGTGCAAAAGCGAGTGTAGGTTACAAACGTTTAGAGAGAAGCGTAGAAAAGAAAGGAAATGTGGCCTGAACGATTTGTGTCGGAGGTGTGTGATAGAGGAGCAGCAGCAGCAATGAGACCACTCGTTGGAAGCAATAATTACGTAAAAAGAAAACCACCTCATCGGTGGAGTGGTCGGGGGGTGGTGATGAAGGTGGTGCGGAGAGGGTGTTTTCGTCCGGAGAGCGTAGGTCTTGCCACGATCCTCATTCTACTTGTCTTCACATGTGTGCCCGTGTCACTGCAAGCGTTCAACATATTCAGTCACAGCTACGACAGGCTGGATCAGAAATACGGCTCTTTCACAGAGAAAATGAGACTGGAAATGTTGGTGGAGGTGAAGAAGATGTTCTACTTCGGCTACGATGGCTACATGAAGTACGCCTTCCCGATGGACGAGCTCGATCCCATCCATTGCGTGGGAAGAGGACCAGATCATGAGAATCCGTAAGTGTGACTAGTCTACGCTTTCTCGTTTGCACAAAGTGTTGATTGCGAAACGATTGTCGCATGGCGTACTTCATTGTGATGCTTTGCGTCCGATGTTATATGTTCGTGTGCTATTATTCAATGTTGATATTGTACTCCCTCTGGTTTGTAAACGGAAAGCGTTAGCATCAGCCACCCTCTTCCATGTACATGTATCATTTTGTAACATGCTAACATGTTTTGTTTTCACACAGACTACTCGGTGGCCTTTTATCTGCTCACATGCTCATGGAGGAAGGGAGATTCCTGTTCGGGGAGGACCTCAGACCCCCTTGGTACAATGGCCAACTACTGCAGTTGGCTCACGACTTGGCTTCCAGACTGCTGCCTGCCTTCCAGAAGTCCATCACTGGAATACCGTATCCCAGAGTGAGTCGGTTTCACACTTCCTCTTGCCGCATTGACCTCCAGATACGGCATTTACATGTGCTAAGCATGCATTTCCGCTAATTTGACAACAGGTGAACCTGAGGAAAGGCACGGTGGACGAGGGTGCCGAGACGTGTACGGCTGGGGCAGGTTCATTACTTCTCGAGCTTGGAGCCTTGTCGAGACTCCTCGGGGATCCCATCTACGAGTCCATGGCACGAAGGGCGAATCGAGCTTTATGGAGTGCAAGAGCGAAAACAACAGGACTGCTGGGTGAGCATCACCGTCGGAACTCAACAGACGGACAGTTCTTTTGTTACATGTGATGACTGAAATATCTCTGCGTGTTTGCAGGAAACGTCATTAACGCCAAGACAGGACAATGGGTTGGCAGGCTGAGTGGACTAGGTGCTGGGCTAGACTCCTACTTTGAATATTTGCTCAAGTCGTACATTCTGTTTGGGGAGGATGAGGACTACCAAATGTTCAACGAGTCATACAGCGTTATCAAACAGTATTTACGCCGTGGGTAAGCTAGCAACTCTGAAGATGTAATAGGAAAGCCATAACAATCAGACTGGGTGGCTTTAAAATAATCAAGTGACATTCCTTCGTTGAAACAGGCGACCTCAGTGCAATTCTGGCTACGGTGATCATCCGCTCTACGTCAATGTCGATATGCACAGTGGGAACACGTACACGTACTGGATCGATGCCCTGCAAGCATCCTTTCCTGCTGTTCAAGTATGCAGTTCAATATTTTCTGATACCATGTATTCGTAACTCCCTCCCTAACTTTGCAATGTTGTATGCCGATTTCTATCTGTCCAGGTTCTAATCGGGGACATTGAGGAAGCAATCTGCACACACGCCTGGTACTATAACGTTTGGAAGCGTTACGGTGTTCTCCCGGAGAGATTCAATTGGCAGCGGCTCAGCCCTGACGTCAGTTTCTATCCGCTTCGACCTGAACTCGTGGAGTCGACGTACCTGTTGTACAGAGTGAGTACTGACTCATATATTCATCCACTTTAATCAAGCCCATCCGTCACTGATTGCATTATACTTTTTTGGTATCCCTAGGCAACACGAAACCCCTTCTATTTACACGTCGGTCGAGAAGTGATTCAAAGTCTCAATTCGTACGCGAAAGCCAAGTGTGGCTATGCCACCGTTCACGACGTGTTGGACATGAGTCTTGAGGATCGTATGGAGAGTTTCTTTTTGTCGGAAACGTGCAAGTACCTTTACTTGGTAAGTTTGCTCAGTCATTTGACGCGATAATACGATTCACTTTGTAACATAATGGTTGAACCAACTGGATGAGTGTTCTATTATTTGCTTGGTTTGCAGCTATTTGACGTGGACAATCCGCTAAATAACCAATTTAGTAAATATTTATTTACAACGGAAGGGCACTTGCTGCCAATAGGAGAGAGAATGCGAATCAAGCCTTGGGAAGACGACGTTTTCGCCACTTCCGCTACGCTGGCCGCGTTGAAGGAAGACGAGTCGTTATTCTTTAGAGACAAAACGCCAAAACTCAAAACAAATGCAACGCAGCCTTCGGTACGAGCATAAAAAAAGCAATTTGAACCATGAATTTTTACACCTTTTTTGCTCAGTTTTACCAATTGTGCTTTATATTTTTTGCAGTGTGACGCTGTGGATGCAGCTCGCCAGTACCTGCTCCCACTGCGCACACCTTATTACCTCCAACTAACCGAGTCGTTGGGTCTCAAAGAATAAGGAGTAAACTTGTGAAACTTTTAAGCGGTCTCAGGTAGATTTTCAAAACTCTCTAAATGCTGGTCATACCTAACCGTGGCAGAATTTATAAGAGCACTTTTTTAAATCCATATATACTATATTTTTTGTAGCAATCCTCCTCTGATGTGGATTTTTAAAAATGTTCTCAACCCGACGAAGACTTCCGGAAAGCAGGCCTTTTCGAGATGTCATTTAACTATTCCGTGATATAAGCGACGCGATTAAATCAAAATTCGAGATTTTTTTCTGGGTCATTTTCGCAATTTATCAAGAGAATTTTTTAAAGTGATATTTAGTTTAGTTAGAAATATAAAAGTTTTTTTTCAACAGTCACTCCTTTATAGGTAAAAAGCTACATGATTTTACGTATCTAATATCGTATGGAATGTGTATTTATCCACCTTGTATGTCCAGATAATGAAACAAATTACCAGATATTTTCTAGAATTATTTTGAGGTGTCTTTTGTTATTTACGTGTCAAAAGTTGGCGTCACAACTCTGGCCAATTAACCACACCAAACACTACATTTGCTACGTGAATATTATTACCGGGAGACACTTTTTAAAATCAAATGCGTGATTTTTTTTTTGGATGGACGCATGTGGTGATTTCAGACAACCGTTTTTTCTTCGTAAACAAGTGAAGCGCAGCAGTGATCGCGATGCGGAGACTAGAGTTGAAAATAAGTCTGAGAAACATTTTTTTTGTTTATTTTATAAATTTTTAATCACGAATGCGTGTGTGCTTTTTGGTTTGGTTACCGAACAAAACTTGTGAGAGGAGTTTGCATGTGTGTTTGCCTGGAGATGAAGAGGTGTGTGCAAATATTCATCGGAGCAACGAGAGAAGACTCTCGTTCGTGTAACACATCAGCAATATACTATAACTAACCTTAAATGAGCTATTGTGTATATAGTGTTTCGTTTAGAAATCAGTCGTAAGGTTAACCAGAAACGTAATATTTTTCTCGTCGATAAGTTTCTACACATTGAGTGCTATTGTGCTATGCGAAAGATTTATAGTTTCATGAATGTGTGTGTGTTTATGTATTAATTAATGGTGTTTTTTGTTTCGTTGTGTGCTTGCAAAACAATGTTTGCAATATGGTAAAATATATACCTACACGCTGAAGTTGAATGTTGAGAATGAAAAGAATGTTTTTGTACAACTGAGGATATCCGATGTCGTCAAATACCTAATAAAAGTCGTCTAGTATTTTCATAATCATCGTTGAGTGTATTGTTCTCCTTATTGTAGACTGAGAAAACTGTTGCAAATCACAGGGTTCCAAAATGAAAGCATCACTAATCTCTAATCAATCGACAGTTTGCCTGATATTTGCCTGCGTAACGAAGGTGTGTGGGTTGTTGTGGAAAATTACAGGCCGTAGAATGACAATATTATGATTTACATGATACGACACGAGGTTTTGTTCACCATTTGCATGTCATTATAATGCGTTCATATATATAGTCACCACTTGGCTATGTTACAGTTTAAGTAAACTCACTTGCCACGGTTTCAAGTGGACCGATGTTGCCGAAAAGTTTCGCTTTTCATTTCACAAATGACATGATTTTTGACAGAAGGTATTATTACAGTACATATTGATTGATCTGATAATATGTTGTGCATAAGCGACCAACTCGAAGAAAAAAAATCGGTGGATGCAGATAAATGTGTTATTATCACCTGCACCGACTAATCCCACCAAACATTTTGTGCATTGATGTAAGAGGATAAATGTTTTTGCTCAATATCAGTTTTCGGATTTGCATAGCACGTCAGCAAACATTTCCAACCTTACCAGGTAAATGCTCAAAAACTGCAAGTTGTCACACGTAGTACTGAATCGCATTTAATTTGTGAGTCAGTCCGCTCCACACACATGATAAAATGGACAATTTAAGAAAAAAAATATGACTGAAAAACAGTCCAATTTAAATAAATCAAAATTGTACGCTATTTAATGTGTCTCATTATCACGTTTATGATATGGATTTTATGCTTAAAGTAATGGCTAAAAATCCCATTAAATTCTCCAGGAAATTGTAGCAAGGCATCTGCACATTTGCCTGCAACAAAGTGCATCTCGCATTGCCTCCATTGGATCACAAATCTCACGCGTTGAAGTACTTGACTGATATTACTGCCTACTTCAGTTCCTAAAATGTAATTACATCAGAATCCACTTCAGACAGAGAAAGTAATAAACCTCTGAAAACTGCCACTGTTGTATTGTGTCAGTTTGTACGCAACTTTTTTACTTGCAGCCACAATTACAGTGGCTCTCTTTCGCGCATGGAGTGATGATCGTCAATGAGGACACTCTGTCTCCCTCGTTCTCTCTTCTGAGAATTTGTTGTAAAAATGATAACGATATTACCTCATTTGCAATGTATCAAGTTTCAAAGTGTTTTTGTGAACTTTTGCTATTTGGATCGATTATTACTGTGTACGAGGCGGCATGTCTGGGAGAATAGCCTTAGAATTGTTATATGTACTATTATGCGCTGTAGTGCAACTGAAGACAGTAATTCCGCAATCTGTTCGAGCTTTAGGTCCTACTATAAAATTTAAAAAAACAGGATAAACGAAATCAGAAGTTCGTACCTACCTTTATGACGACTGCAGTGTGTCTGAGGCACAGTAACAAGATTCACTAACAAATACTGCAAGTATTTTTTAGAAAATTTCTGACTTAAAGAACTCACTTCACATTATGACCACGACTTGAGATTTAGTTTCTAATCACATTACCTGCATGCTTTAAGAAACAATTTTTCTTCGATTTCTCCCGCTCCCGAGCTTAAACAGGCTGTACATTCCTCGTGAATGAGGAAATAGCACATATATAAATTGTGTTGAAGAAGAATGTTTCGAACTCGTTAGCCATCTTTGAGGGTTTGTTGTAAATGTTGTCACGTCAGCATTATTATCAGGAAGATCCACGTCAGTCTTTTGTTACGTGGTTTGTGCCGGTAACCCATACACTCCTCACTTTACATCATCTCGATACAACTTGACCGCAAAAATAGTAACGGGTAAAAGTCTACAAGTAATAACATTGATAATTACAGAAAACATGTGAAAGCATGAAACATCCTCCTGGGCACGTATTATTATTAGAATTCAGCTCGGCTGCCCACATTTCGTTTTGGTATCGGTGTGAGAAAGGCTGGAAGGAATTTTATCAAGACATTTATTCGTTAATTGATTCTCAGAAAGTCGTGGAAAACACGATACTAATAGGTATATTATATAGGAAGACAGCATCACTTAGGTTGTCTGCGTTTCTCTCCTATTTTACATGCGAATGAGTTCCATGCTCCCTCGTGTCAGGGCAAACTGCAATAATCATTGCAATTGCAGCAAATGGTTACAGAGATAACGCGTGAATGGCGTTGTTTACTTGAAGCATTTTCGATCGTCATGTCTCATGCACGAACACAGTATGCATCGTTGTTCACGGTTTGCTGCATAATATTCACACTCAGAGAATTAATCAAAGACAGTTTCCCACGACATAAAGGCAGATCAAAGATCAGAGAGCGATAGGGAGAAAAAGGTTAAAAGCAGAAGAATATGACGAAAACCTGAAAGTCTCTCGTACACAGTTTGACCTTTTTTCTGGCACAGCTAAAAGGAAAAGGGCGATTTCATGCAACGGAAAAACACTTAAGCCACACACTTGGATGTGTCTAAATGCATCTGTGTATTGCGGTTTGGGCTGCTACAAGCTCGTTGAATATGCATTTCTTATCACTTTTAATCCTTCACATGAACATCAGAACATTCTGTCCAAAAAATACCATGACGATAACTATATGATATGATGACCACGTATTTTCTCCGCACTTTTGCTGCTCATACAACTTGGACTTCTTTCACCCGAAACGAATAAATTTGACCCGCTCCTGTCTGCTGAATTGAAGCGTTATTAGTGATGAGGTGATGCCCAACAAAATAAGGTCGCGTTGTGTGGTTTATTTTATATTAAGAATTCCAACCTTTTTCTCTTCCCGGTTTAATAAAGTCTGTCTTAGTTTCAATTCTGGCGAATATTGCAGCAACGAAGAAATGTGATGTGATGCTGCAAGTGTTCTTTTCTGCCATTGCCAGCAACAACATTAAATAACCCTTGGGCATAAACTGAAAAGCAAGGGAGGCAGCTGCTGAAAGAGGAAAGGAAATAATATGATGAGAGTTCAAAGGTCATGGAAGAAACGACGGTGGTGGAGGTGCTGATGTGATACATCCTATGAGAGTCACTGATCTTTTTGAACGCCTTTTCTTGCCTCACAATTTTGTTGCTTCATCTTTGCTTAAAATTTGGATGGGGATGCTATGCCAATTTTACGAGAGTAAAGAAAATTATTATTATTATTCTTTATTAACGATTGGACCACGAATACAAATATAGTCAGTAATGAGGTGCATAGGTTCCTACAAAGTAGGCTCTTCCCCCAGCACCTGTTTACAATTTTAGTAACAATAACCCAAGCGTTTGCCAAGTTGTTTTTGCCTGTTGCTGGAATTTTCAATAAAGAGGAAACCATTAAATGTGGCTGGAGATGCTAGTCGCTCTCAACGAAATGAAGTAGACAGCAGAGGCGGTGCAGAAATGTTTTTCAATTCTCAAATGGAGTGCTAGGTATTATTTTCTCTGCATGTCATTGCAACCCCGCGCAAAAAAATTGTTTAGGAAACTATAGTAGAATGTCATTTGATAGTATACTATAGCATACCATAGGAAAATGTACAGATTTTCCTATGGTATGGTATGCTATAGTTCAAAG
>JAHZMW010003746.1:0-139635 GCA_027743745.1 Alloscopus bannaensis
CTGTTAATCATACAAAAGACGAACAGTCACAGTCTCTCGCTGTTGTTGTGGTGTGGTATTTGTGGCATTTAAAGACGTCTCGCTGATTCCTTGTGTCTATCCTACTCACGGGAATTCTCCAACACACGGAGAAGCGACTAAGGAGAAATTCCCATTTACACTCTTCCACTCGTCGACACGACGAAAGGCACAGGACTGGTATTTTTACGTGCGCCTCTCTTCTTGTGAGTCACAAGTTGTGACAGTCTGCCAATAATATTTGTGGCAACCTGTTGCTCCTTAAGTTTTAGTTGTGTGGACCTTTTAAACTCTAGAGGAAGAGGTGCACACAACAGATGATGAAGACAGTGAATATTTTCCACTCAACTCATCATTAAACTTATTCCATCACCCAACATTCTCGCAATCGGATTGTTTTCCCGTCATTATTTCTGTCAGCTGGACTTTGGACTACAAAAGTAAAGGTACTCGGTCAGTCAGGCATTCATTATTTAAAAGTCGTCTAACATCACCAAACTATTTACGGAATTACAATAAATTATTTCGCTGTAAAGGCGTTCATCATGAACCATGAGGCCACAAAGTGTGTTTTGTTTTGTAGGGGGTGACTCATTCTGAGTCAGAAGTAGAAAAGGGATTGAGAAAATAGAATTTAGCTTTCGATACAAGAAGGGTTATCTCTTGCTCTGAAAGTGTTATCAGATGGATTACTATATTTATATACGTGTCATAATGAACTCATTATGACGCCTTATCAGCAGCAGGCAAAGTGAGAAACTAGTCGAAGTTGTTCTTATCGGTCAGCATTTTATTACGAGCATGATTGATGTCGATCACTTTTTTGTGTCTTTACTGTCCTTCGTGTGCTCTGTAGGCCTGCACAGGTATTCTGAGTGTGTGCCTGTCTAAAAAAATCTATAAAATTTGGATGAGTCATCACTCTGATCGAACGGTAACTGCCTGAGGAGCCTGTTCTATATCGTTGCAGTCTCTCTTGCTCACTCGTGCGCTGCAAAAAAAGACTGCATCCGGCGAGATTTTTTGTTGTTGTAAAAATGCTTTCACGCATTAGTCATCAAACTGGTAAAATTGTGGAGTGAAGAATTCCTCAGGTGCGAATCAGTTGAAGTTGATGTTGTGCCGTGTGTAATTGTGATTTGTGATTGTTGCTCGAAGAGCATGTTATGTGTGAGTCATACGTTTTGAAATGCAGATTGTCAGTGTGAGTTTTTTCTTGTGTAGAAAGAATCCCTCCTCCGCCAATTTAAGAGGAGTCGGATCGAGCCTGCTGGTAACTTCACTTTGATGTCTTCACTGGATGATGAGGCACGCAGTCGAAGTGCAACAGTGAGGACGACGACCAGTGTTCACAATGTCGGCGGCCAACTTCTCTTCGGTGTCGTGTCCTGACGACGACGCGTGGTTTCACGAAAATATCACGAGGGAGGCGGCGGAAGCGCTGTTAATGCAAGTCGGTAAGATGAGGCAGTGAGAAGAATTACTTTAGTTAATTTATAAATGACGAGGACAGTTTGGGGAAATCAATTTTGTTTTATTTTGTAGGGGAAGACGGAGCGTTTCTGGTCCGAGAGAGTACTTCCAGTATTGGTGACTACGCGATCTCCGTCTTTAGCGATAATTCTGTCCATCACATTCATGTGATACGTCATGGGGAGGAAGCTCTGTTTTCTGTGGGTATGTCCAATTTGTCGAGCAACCACGACAATAATGTTGTGCTCTATGATATGAATAAAATAATGGTAATTACGATGTAACACCTTTGTTAATTTGTTAACAGAGGGTCGTGAGCCCTGCCACGGGCTTGATGAACTGATAAAAATTCTCCAGTCGCCTCTTTCTCCAGACGACGATATTGTACTTCAACGGCCAGTTGTGAAGTCGCTGCCGCCTCCTGATGTCCGTCGTCATGGTCGTACTAATTTACTGCACAGAGCCACGAAAGAAGGTACATTTCAGTTTTTGGATATGTGTGCAGAAAAGAATGAAAAAAAACTTATATTTACATTTCGTAATGTTAGGAAGCATTCAAATTGTCAAAGAGATGCTCAGAAATAAGAGTCGAAGCATTGATGCCAAAAATGACGAAGGACAAACTGCCGCGCATTTGGCGTCGATGAATGGTTTGGTGGAAATTCTAAGTCTGCTGATCAAAGCTGGAACGAACGTTAATGCCAAAGATTCTTCTAGTTGTACTCCTTTACATGTAAAATATTAGTTGCTTTCGTTTGTTTTTTCTCCGATGGTTAGTATTTGTGTGGCTTTTAATTCCAAGTCAATATTATTACAGTACGCCTGTCGAAATAATCACCCTGAAATTGTTCGCATTCTTTTGGAAGAAGGAAAGGCTAATCCTCAAATTCGAAGGAGTGATAATGGTAACTATTTTCTGAGATAAAAATATTCACCAATTACACTTTTAAAAAAAATAACAATCAATCCATTTCATCTGACAGGTTGGGTTCCTATGCACGAAGCAGCCAGTCACGATCACGTTGATTGCATTCAAATGTTGTATCTTTATTACGCTCCATTACGACCAAGGACGAAGGAAAATGACACACCGTTACATCTTGCATTGCGACACAATTATGATCTATCTGTACATTTTTTTGGTAAGATATCTCAAACACCGAGAGATACTTTCAAGTGGGGAGTGTGTCTGATGAAACCAATTTTTTAACGCAGATTCTACAATGGCCCAAAATCCAATGACGCATCGCAATGACTGGTTTCATAATTCACTGGGCAGGAAGGAAGCATTGGATATTTTAAAATCGTATAGACTCACTTGCGAAATGGATTTCATGGCTTCGTTTTACTTAGTCCGTCGACATTCACTGAAGGAGGATGCGTATGTATTGACGCTTATCAGTGAAGACAGAGCTTTTAACTTTGAAATATGGCGTGAGGTACGCAGGTTATCATTTTATTATTCATGAATTTATTATTCAGTCCATTGTGTCGTCTAGTTTCTAATGGTTTTGTTTGCTGTGTGTAGGGTAATTTCTTGTATATTGACGATGGGCCGTACTTGGAGTCGCTAGAACATTTGGTGCAGCACTACACTCGGTGGTCTGACGGTCTCCCATGTCGTCTTCAAATCCCAGTTAGTCCAGAACAAGCCAAATCGCTCAATCAAGCAAACCTCAGTGCTTCCCGAAGCTCGTTGGATGTGCCACCCCCATTGCCAAAGAGAACGCCAGTTTCTTCCCCAAAACTGACTCGACTTTGCACTGACGTGGAAAACAATAATGGTTCAACTCCAACTCCTCAATTTTCTAAAGGTAGTCCTTGTTGTTAATCGTTGTGGGTAGCTTTGTGCACTCTGTGTTTGCAATTATAATGAATCAGTGGTTAAAAAATTCGCCACCCAATGTGATAAATCATTGGTAGCATTTCAAGTAGTATTTATCAGTGGTGAGTTTATAGTTATCGCGTCTGTAGTCCAAGTTTTTTTTATAAATGTAGTATTTAAGACTTTAAATTTTAATTTACTTTTAGAGTTTGTGGTAATTCCGCTTTACCGATGAATAATAGAGAACACAATCCTGATTTTTAATTGCTGTCTTGTTACAAACAGTTTTAAGCGTGATAATATTTTTCTCGCTAACGGTTGTCCGTTTATACAACAGTTTTTAAACTGGTGATGTTTTTGTTTTCTTTTCACAATCTGCAGAAAACATTCCGAGTGAGCTATTAGATATTGGGGAGCTGTTGGGCGAAGGCGAGTACGGGGAAGTGTTCAGGGGGAAACTTCGTACGGGTCCAGGTGTGCCAATGGATGTTGCCATTAAAACTTTAAAAACTGAAGGTGAAATGAGTGAGTGGAAAAAGAACGAATTTTTGACTGAGGCACGTACAATGCTCGACTTGGAGCACGATCATATTGTGAGGATAATCGGAATTTGTTGGACACCAAAAACATATATGGTAAGAAACTAAAGGCATTTTTAATTTTTAAGGTTTGAAACCTTTTAAAGCTGAAAGTATATGTGCGGTTGGCTTCCGTTGCAGGTTCAAGAACTATGTGAGATTGGCTCGCTGCAAGACTTCTTAATCGACAAGGCTGATGAAATTACTCCAAGAACTCACTTTCGAATTTGGGCTCATCAGATTGCCAAAGGTGTCCGTAAAATTTTAGATTTAGAATAAAAGTCTGAATTACAAAAGTAACTAATGTTGCGACATTTTTTAAACAGGAATGGTGTATCTCCAAGGGAAACGCTTTATACACAGGGATCTTGCCGTGAGGAATATTCTTTTGTCATCAGTGTTTGTCGCCAAAATCAGTGACTTTGGATTATCACGGGCTCTTGGTCTAGGCAGCGAATACTACACAGCATCGCAAGGGGGACGATGGCCCATCAAATGGTAGGGCGAATGAGTTTTCTCACAACTCACAGTCTTGTCAATTGAAAGAGAAGTGTTTATGTTCGCAGCTAATTTTGAAATATTATTTATGATTGAAGGTATGCTCCTGAATCCTGTGCTCATGGCACGTTCTCACATGCAACGGATGTCTGGTCATATGGGATTACTCTTTGGGAAATTTACTCTTTTGGGGATGGTCCATACGGAGATTTGCCAGGGAGAGAGGTGCGTTACAATAGACTTTCTGTTGCATGACGAGGTCGAAATTTTTTTTAGGTCAAGGTGATCATTTTTTGCGCCTTCTGTGTGTCGACAGGTTATCGAGATGGTTGAGAAAGGGTACCGTTTGGAAAAGCCTGAGCATTGTTCAGACCAAGTGTACAGCGTGATTCGCAAATGCTGGTCTTCCAGTCCTGAACTCCGGCCGACTTTCACGTTTCTCGAAAACTTTTTCGCAGATAGCAACGACAATGACCATTCACCGACCCCTTCCACTATGAATATTCCTGCCATACCTCCTCCACCGCTTCCAAGGACGCCGGAGCCAGGGCGCAACTTAAATGAGACTGTCAACTCGGTTACTTCTGATGTGTCTTTAATTACATTTGATTAAAAAAATAAGCCTCACTGACAATAAGAGACTCAAGCGCAATACAACTACCAAGAAAATATGATCCAGATTTTTCCACCCTTGTCTACACGTTCTTTCGAAGCGGGCATATCGTGTTCAGACTCATATAACGACAGGAGCTTATGAAGAGTTTTTAAAAGACAGTTCAACTCATAGGTAATACGGCCATAAAAGAAATGGATTGGTTTATTAACTTGGAACAAATGATAAACTTTAGGTTACAAACAGTAGAACTTTTCCTTTGAATATTATGTCACACAGTTTGTATTTCGTTATTATTGTTCTTTATTACGTCGCAAATAACTTTTTTAAAATTATAATGTTATTTCTACAATTGCAGTTGGTATGCTTTACATTTGTTGTACTTCTTTACACATAAGCGGTAGCATTGGCACGAATTTTTTTCTTTAGTTTTCTTTAGTTTTCTTTATTTTTTGTTTATAATCTCGGCCGTTCTTGACTCTCTGACTCTTTACTATTTTTTATGAATGAGTTTTGACTATACACAGGGAAAACAATTTGTTGGATTCCTACATTAAGATAAATTAGGTTGTAGTAATAATGCAAAAAATAGGTGGAACATAAAAATAGGGAAATTTGTGTTGAAAAAAAAACTGATTTCATGTGCTATACAACCTGGAATGTTTGTGATGTTCGTATAAATGTAGCCCTCAAATTTGATACACATCAAACTAAACTAGTGCAGAGTATTCTTTACAAAATATATTAGCATTAATAGTATCAATCGTTGAGTTTTTTGAGTGTTGCAAAGTTGCAAAGAAAAAAAACACTGCTACAGAAGTAACTTATTTTATATTTGTTTTAATAAAGTAAATATATTTCATGAAGAAATAAAAGTTGGTAATGTTGTTAGCACATCGTTATGTATTCACCTTTTATTTTCATCACCGAATAACATAAATTGGAGTTGTTAATCTTTACAAAAAAAACTTTAGATTAGTACGTCTTGAATATAGGTCATCAACAATTCTGAAAATGCTACAGGTAAAAAACAAGTGGAAATGAATGGCTTTTACAAGATGCGAGTAGGCGAGAGTATATAAAAACCAAAACCATTAAGATTTCTCATAAAAGTGGGCCCCATTCTCGTTGCATGTCTACATAATATGCATTTTCTATCTTTTATCCATGTGCTGGAATTCCTGGCACACACCGACTTTGGATTTTTGAAGAAAGGGAAAGCGAAAAAAACGTGACAAAAAGGTACATCGAATCTGTATCACGTAGACAACAGGTAGAATGCACACAGCTTTGTTGTCCTCTCTGGATTGCGTAACGCGAGACGGGGACAGAGAAACGGTATTGTTAGCTTCCTTTTTCTTGGAGAATATGATCATCACGAAAATGATAATTGATGGCAAGTACGACTGATGAATAGCGATGTGAGAGAAGATAGTATGGATTTTTTACCTTTCCTTCTTTTTCATGGGGTTTTTAAAAACAAGGTTGTGCGGATATAAGAATTTAGGTATATCTATTGTTAAGGTCAAGGACAAAGTTGAAGGACGGCTCCGAGTACAACTTGAAAAGAAGAGCAGTACATATGTGGGTGATGGAGTGCTGGTATGAATATAAAAGTGAGAGAAGTCGTTTCATCTCAAAAAAGCGAAAGTGAGCCAACACGTTTCTCTACTACTCCACAAGTATTTTAGTTGTTCACCAAAGGTGGAAGGGACAAGAAAGTCAACGTCTGCTTTACCCAAGGTATTTATAAGATGTCGGTTTCCATCCGATTTTTCCTAGTGATCGGTGTGATCATCACGTCCTGTCTTATCAGTGTGTACTGTGCGACCAGTGTGGATATTTTGGTGGACACGGACCAAAGTGATTTCGAGATTAATCGTGATAATCCTGAGATTGGAAAAAATGAAACAGGTAAGGCAAAGAAAAATAAACATAAAATTGTGGTTCAATGCTTATGTTTCTTGTTAGGGCGTCCACGGGATCGAAGTGCGTTTGCCAGATGCTTGTCGACAGTGTGGAACTGGATGAAGAACAAAGTGGGCGCAGTCGTGGAAGACGACATCATTTCGGGGGATGTGAACAACGTCAAGTTTTACCTTTATCCAAATCCGGAGTAAGTACTAAGTAAATATAAGAATCGATTGACAATTAGGTTATAGTTGACTAATATTGCATAGTTTTTAAAAAATAAGTATAAACTTTCCAATCGTACTTTTCTTAAGCAATCGAGACTACGTCGACGAAATAGTTTATGGAGACATTGCTTCCCTTCAGCGAGCACATCTTCGGCGAGGACAACCTTGGAAAATAGTCATTCACGGGTTCACAAATCACCATATCTCTGAGCCTGTTCAGCAAATCAAAAATGGTAGAAATCATTCGGTGACTCAATTTTGACCTGTTTTTAAAACTTCGTTTCACTAAATGTGCAGAGTGTAACAATGCTGGTAATGTCCTGAACAGCGTATCTCCACCGAATCCTGTTACTACGCTCAGCCCGTGATGGATCTCGAGTCGCCCCGGGCTACAACGTCGTCGTCATCGACTGGGGAATGCTCGCAGATCCCAAGTTTTCCGGAGATGCAGGCAGCCTCTTCTACGGCTTCGCCGTGAAGAATGTGCCTCTCGTGGGACAACGGGTTGGTGAGTTTGTCGCCTTCCTCCTCAAATACGGAGCTGTTCAGAGTTTGGACGAGGTCCATTTGATTGGCTTCTCTCTTGGCTCGCACGTCGCAGGAAATGCTGGAAACACAATCAGGAAGATGACGGGACTCCTTCCGGGCAGAATTACAGGTTCGCTACTCAAAACACAAAAGTGAACAATGTTATTACACAAAAGAGAAAAGGACAGTGCTTTAGACATAGTAAAACCGCATTTAGTACGGATCAGAGTATTGATTTTGTTGCTTTTGTTGCTTCAGGACTGGATCCAGCAGGTATGTCAAAGTAACTGGGAAACAAATGAGGCATCAGCTCTTCACAGTTGAGTATAATTGGTCGATGCTGATGATGATGTGTAGGTCCTAGCTTTTATGAAGGAGTGCAGTTCTCGTCGCGACAGTTGTCACAAGAGGATGCCAACTTTGTCGACATCATTCATACGAACCAAGGCGGTTTGGGAATCTACAAAAATATTGGACATGCGGACTTTTATCGTAAATTCTTTATTCTCGCATTAATTAACGATATAATGCTTGTTTTAAACAAGACAAACTATAATACTGAGTAATATTTCCAGCCAACGGCGGTGGTCCAATTCAGTCTCCTTGCCTGGCCCAATATGGTCACAGTCAGAATGAAAATGCTGTCGTCAGTAAGTATGGTGCATTTCTTATATAATTTTAAGCAACTGAAATAATTACTTGATAAAAATTATTCTCGTCCAGTGCTGAATACGTGCAGTCATTCGAAAGCACCGTTTTTCTTCTCCCTCTCGATCCTCCGAGACTTCGCGGCTTGCAAGTGCAGCAGTTTGTTTGAGTACAAGACGACGTGCCCTTGCACAGACAGGGCTGCTTTTGGCGAGCTGTGTGACCCTCAAACCCGGGGCACCTTTTACCTTGATATCAACGAATAAGACACATCTTTGTTATTTGGCAAATTGTAAAAAATTGTTAAATATTGTTTTCAATCATGTCTTATTCGAAGTTTTTACAAGCTCACAAGCCTGTATTAAGAACAAATAAATGATGCTTTCGTATTATATCCTATTCAAAAGTGAACCGGAATTTGGAGGAGTAAAAAAATGAAGAATCACCACATTATAAAGACTCAATGACTATTTACATTCCTATTTAAAAGCTGTCATGATCCACGAGACAAGTCACGCTTCTGATACTCACAAGATGGAACAATGCACCTTTTGTCCAGAGCAAGACTTTCCGATTGTTTTGCACTGGTCAAATCTTTGGTATTCACGACCCCCGATCCTGTTTCGTGTCCACCCATGAAAAAAGAGACAAAAGTTGTGCACTTTCAATCAATTGACCATTTGAATCATCATGAAAAAATCTGTAATGCGGACGGGCACGTATTCCGAACACACTTTTCAGCGACATTTAACATTGTTGTCTTTTTATTCTCTGGTTGTCTATTCTTTGCCAGAGTTGAGGAGGCGTAACCAACGTCCAACTAATAGATGACATGCATACATTCTATTTGCAAGCCAGATCATATCAATTGCCCCAGGTGTTCACCTCTTTCTATACAGCTACTAGACACATCTCCTTTGTACTTCTCCAGTCGACGTGATGCGAGTGACAATCCAGACTCCAGCGGATACAAATTCGCTGTCTGTCTTTTGTGGTCATACCGAATCCTACCACATGGGTAATCATGAACATTATCCCGTCTTTTCGACCGAACCGAGAACCGGTTTAGATCTTTTCATTATAATTTTTTTCTCATGTGATATTTGTACTATATACTTTTTAAAAATAAAACTCCAAAAGATTGTGCTTGTCATTCCGAAAGTCCTCTCAATAGCCAATAATTTCGTGCATCCGGTCGTCGCGGTGGCTGTTTCGATATGCCTAATGTAAACATGTAATTCACACCCTGACGACTCCGCAAGGATTATTGTGAATACGAAATGCATGCCATTTGTCCGTGAGCAAGAGTGTGCGAGATATGATGACTTGTATCCAAACTGGTTACACATTTTTTTTTCTCTCCTGCTTTCTCCTTTCCTAGGAAAGGGAAGGTCGTCTAACGCATTGGTCCCTTGTGTGCATGGCGATGATGATGTGATAACTTTCTCTCTGCCTCCAGACCGGAGATACTCTTCGATACTCTTTGACAAGTAGAAATTGTATAAACCGAAGAGGAAGGATGAAAAATATTTCCCAAAAAAATATTCAAAGCGAGAGACCAGTGCAATGTAATGGTTCGGTGCTTCAGTTGCACACATCACTATATCACTTGATATAATATTCATATGAATTTCTCCGTGTCGTCCTTATGACAGCGGCAATAACTACGGCTACGTGTGTGTCTCTGAATGTGCACACCGAAGGAAAAAATCGAGACCCATGAAATAAAAAAAATCAAAGAAGACACCAGCTACTCATAATATCGCATCTTATAAGCTGCTCACTTGCGCCACCTTATTACGCTCACTATTTCTCACCAATTCGGAGTAGTAATGCAAGTATGGCCTCATACATATATCGTCACATATTATTATGAGAGAGAGAAAATGTTTTCACCAAAATACATATCTCTCAGTCCGTGTGTAAACGGCACACAGCCATATTATGTGTGTTGTCTCCCTTCAAATTTATTGAACTAGTCAAGAGCGAAATAAGGTTTATACTCGGGAAAAAGGAATAAGGAGGAAAAATATGATTACGTATATTATTCACTTCCGCTTCCTTGACTACAGCAACTGTACACACTCTCATATCCACTGCACCGAACTTGGCAGAAGAATATGTGTGGGCTTGTTGCTGGATATTTCTCAATTTTTTTTGCCTTTCTCCTTCTTCTTCACTCCGTATTGCATCTTTCCGTTTTTATGTCCCTTTTACAGTTTTGTCTTTTCCGATATTTTCCCCATATTTCAAGAGAGAGAGAGAGATGACTTTCTCATCCACACATCATCTTTTCTTCCACTCTCTCTGTCTCCACTGGCTCGGCATTGAATTATACATTGAAATTTTTACTTTATTATTTGTCACACACGAAATGGGAAAAAGTTTCTCTCTTTCTCCGAATCGATTTCGAAATTGGAAAGTGTCCTCCCTGCATCCGCATGAAATATGATGTGCCCGTCCGAATAATATTAATGGACGTTTTGTTTGACTCGACAAAAGTCACAACTTTATGACCACCGTCTATTCCAAAGCAGAGTCAGCCTTTTTTCTACTTTTTTCGCTCTCTTTCTCCCGGTCGTGGACGAGATATTGTGTATGTACACGAGTGTGTGAATCGGGTCGCAATAAAATGCTCTGTTCCTAATGGCCCACGCTAATGTTATTGGACACGGGATAGAGCCAACCAAATCACACAAAAGTCTCTCTGGATGAGTGAGTGACTCTCTCTCGCAGAGGGTAACAATTTTTTGTGCTCTCCAGTCCTCTGACTCCTTACATCGAGCCGAGTACTGCGGGAAAGAGAAAGGAATGATGTAAGTGAAGTAAAGTAATATTGGTAATATAATACGGCCGTCACATTCACGACAACGCTTTCGCTCTGGTTGCGTAAAAAAATGTTACCAGCACAGCCCTTTCCTTCACTTTTCCACACACTCTCTCTCTCTCCTAAAATCATCCAAGCAAAAGCCAACTTTTTCACTGGTATGTGTATCATCTACACAAGCACTCTGGTCGGGAGAGAGAGTAGCGGATCGAAAAAGTTAATATATAATGTGACGGGGTGTTTGAGAGAGAGAGAGAAAGAAGGGATGTGCCGATTTCATGCTTCCCCATCATTTTTCATATATGCCCACACAACAAACATATCGGTTGCTCCCATCCGTAATTCCATTCTTCACTTATTCATATCTTTCAGATTCATGAGACGACTAACTAGAGAGAAAGAAAATATATATTCAAGGGGAGAACCAGAAGACGACCAGACAACCAGAGCACACTCACATCATATTGCCAATGGAGAAAAAAGTGCGGACTTACTGGAAAGAGAAAGGCATGTTCCATGTCATGCCATCCGATATCCCTGTGCTCCTTCAAGCTGAAGAAAGTGAAGTCGACTAATATGAAAGAAGGAAAAAAATACGGAGAAAGAGAGAGAGAGAGAGCGCGAAGCATATATTTTTTTCTCTATATTAAAAAACGAGACGAAGGGGAAAAAATTCAGAAATTCAGATGTACATTGTGCATATAGGAGTGTGCATTATATAAATTCGGAGGGAGGGAAGATGGTGGTTGACGTGTCGTCTTGCTGGAACCATCGCTCATCCTTTAATCCTCGCCCGTTGGCTACTTATTTGCTACCACACACACGCACTCACACATACTCATCCAGAAAAGAAATTATATGAAGAGACAGAGAAGCTTTTTTTCCCACTCTCTCCCTTATACACAATATTATACTTTCCATTTTTTCTCTCCGTCTTCCTTTCTCTCTAGAAAAAGACGACGTATCATGAAAACCATCATTCATCTACTGACTCTATGACTCTATGAGATTTTTTTCCCTTTAGTTGTGTACCTCCTTCTCTCACTCGCTAGTCCTCACCATTATTTTTTTCAGCGGCCCAATATAGAGAGCAACGAAGCAAGAAAGAGTGAAGTGAAAGAAAAAAAATAATGGAGGAGTAGAAACATATCGTGCGAGTTCCCGTTTTTTATCTCGGGTCGCTGAGTCCTGCCGTCTAGTATCCAACCGTTTTCTTTCTATCTCTCTTCGTCTTTTTTGTGCTCTCCTTCTCTATTATTTTTCTTTACCAACTGCAACTTTTCCCTTTTAGTTTGACATTGCCATCCTTGTTTCGTATGCTAAGTATGTGTATGTCTGTGTGCACAATAACAAAAACAAAGAAAAAATTTCTTTTACTCCGTTTCCTCGTGGAGAATAAAAGTAAGAAACTTTTCTCTAATATTACTCACAAATAACTGCTCTGTTTATTATAATATACATACGTGTAGACAACTCGGAGGATGTACGGCTAACATGAATGAAGGAGGTTAGTAAGGATGAAACTTTTTCTTGAGCTGTTTGATCTGCACTTTTTCCCAGAAAATCATTACGAGTTAAGGAAAAAGGTTTGAATGTGTCGTGGTTTGTTGCTTGTCCAACCAAAATAAATATGTTGAGAGAAAATAAAACTGAAGAACTCCGGTTTCTATGTTGTTCCTTTGGAAATTATGGGAGTGACTTTTGAGCAAGTTTTTTGGTAAATGATGGTCATTTTGATGTTTAGAGATAAACACAAAGAACAAGAGATGCTATGCGCAAATACTGAAAATTGAGAAGAGAAAGGCTTTCCCAAGATCTGAAGACAACGCGTAATCACGATGGAGCAACGTTGAGACACGGACTTTCTTTGGCTTTCTCCACATTTTCCTACAGATGTCGACTGGGTGAGAGTCAGCGGCAGAGTGCCTCTCCGCATTCTCTCTGTAATGAAGGCAGTTATGAAAGAGAAAGTGGCGCTGAAATGTTTCGCCATTTGTATGAAGGTTTTGTAAAAAGGACTACGCTTATGGAAGCAAACACAAATGTGTATACATGAAAAAGAAAACAGCTCACCATATTTATTTCAGACAGTGCACCCTACATCCGTGGGCGTAAATCTGACACGATTTATATGTTTACAAATACAAGCGAGACACTCACAATTAGCCCGGTAGACTAATAATATATAGGAAGAAAACGTCAGAGCACTCCCGTTTGCCTGGCTGCTTACCCAAAATTTTCTCCAAGGAGAGAGACGTCCTTTGCTTGGTTTTACTTCTCATTATTGAATCGAAGGATGGATGACATCAAAGCACACATCAAAAATCGTTACCTGAGCCGGAAAACTTTGTACCTCTCTGAGAGAGTGTGTGAAGTGAAATTCGCTCGGTGTAATTTCCCACAACAAAATAAAATAAAAATTCCACTGAGTGTGTACTCCGCTTTCTGCTCAAAATACTTTTCCCCATTTTACCACATCAGTGGGAAAGTCACCCGGACGAAACACGAAAACTTTTTGATGTACACGACGACGAACCAATTTACTGGAATATCCATGTACATATCCATTTGGCGAATAGATGCCATATGTTGCTGGAGTCATCGATGTGGAGGATACTCAACCAATTATATGTACAAAATTAGACCTGAGTGAGATGCCGATCTGACAACTTTTTTTTCGGATTTGAAAATTAGAGCACAGAAATTGCGATGCCGAGAGCTGAAACAGATGGGAAAATTTTGCGATGATACTTCAGCTCCAAAGTTGCGATCCACAGCACACATCCTAACTTTGTGTCCAATGTAAGTTACACTTGGCATAAATAGGTATGGGAAACACATTTGGTGTATTTTTTTACTCATAGGCGTCAAACTAGCCGTTTTAAACGAGATGAAGGATAACTTGCTATTACATATTCCAGTTCCTTTTCTATCTCGTTTAGTACTAGTGTCTATGGTGGACTGAATACATTTCCGGCTCAAAGGAAGGGCTTCTCTGCTATTTTCACGGTGATGAAAAACAAAAGCAGGATTTACTCCTATAGTCATGCAGTTTCCATAGCTACCAACAAAAAGGAGCAGAATTCCGTCTTCCCAGGAAAAAAATAACCAAAGAAAAAGGAAAGAGAGCTATCAGTCATCTCAGGAAAAAAGTTGTTTCCTCTTTCTCTCTCTCTAGATTTTTAATGTCCATCCGGCCTTCTGTGGAAGAGTGAGAGAGGAAGAAAAAGAAAATTCATGAGACTCAGTCAGCACCCAACCAGCATAATATATGCTCTCTATAACATCCCACATTGTTGATACAAATTGTAATATAGGAGCTTAGAGAAAAAAAATCACTTAAAATTATACCTTTGTAGCCTTCATTGTGAGACACAGGCCAACAAACTCATGCTCGAAGAAAAACTCTTATTTTTTTCCTTTCCGTTCGCTGGACGTCTACAATAGTTCAATGACAGTTGTAGAAAAATGCGCTCTCCGCTTTCTTCTCTGAAAGTTTTTTTCTTCTTTCTCTCGTTCCTTAATTTATTCTTTTTTTTCTTTTCCATTTGTGCATCATCATCATGTACTTACTCAGCTTTTTAGGAGACGGTGAAGAGACGATACGAGATGCGCGAAGATGGAGAGTGGATTCTGAATGAGAGGAGAGTGGAGAGGGGTGGTGTGGCTGATGAGCAGATGAGAATTGGGAATATAAAGGATGAGGGGGAGGTGTGTTGGTTGTTTCCTTATAAAAAGGAAAGGAGAAAGGACATCACTTTGCATTTTTCTTCTTTCTTAAAGGAAATTCAGAGAAAAAAGGAAAGGCGGATAACGGAGGGAAATGTTGAGCTAGAAGAAAGCCACATGGAGCCATACGAGTGGAGTGAGTTAGTTAGTGGAAAGTCGCGTCTTTCGCGTCGTCGTCAGTCACAAGACATGCATGGGGAGGGTTTAACAGATGATGGCCATTAGGGAGATTGACAGTGAGTAAAGAGCAAGTCCAAGATGATGCTAACTGCCTTTTTCTTCCCTCCTTTTAAAAATACTCTCTTCCCTTAATATAACCACCACACAATCACCACTTTCCCCTCGTTTTTTTTCTCTCTTCTACTCCTGCATTTCTTGCGTCCACAAAAGTATCCTTCTAAAAAAAGGAGAGCGAGAGAAGAAGAAAATATTCGGAGATGCGTTCTCCAAGAAAAAAAGGAGAAAAAAAGACAAGGAACATTAGTCCTCCGGTTTTTTTTTCTGTGCTTTTTTCTCCTTGCTCTCGCTCAGGCAAACGATGTGCCACGTAAAAATGGAGGAGAAGATGCGAGGATGACAAGAAGAAATGGCGGACGACTTTCCGGGGGTGTGATTAGTGATTACATAATGTGAAGGCGACGACCAGATGCGCTGTCTCCAGGTTCCCTCACACTGTGCGGCCATCACCAACGTATCAAGCGGTGAGGCGTACTATGTGTCCTTTCCCATTGAAAGAATCTTAGCCAAAGGTTAGGCTTCCAATTTAAAAAAGTATCCAATTCATCCATTCAAATAACCAACATTCATTCATTTTGTGTGATTGAGGCCCAAATTTCGATTGATGAAGACCTTCGTTTCCAACTACAAAAATATTCGTAAAAGAGGACAGACGTATTGATAACTGGAAGCTGGAGAAAGTGGCTGTACAAATGCAAAAAAAAACCTTTTCGTTTGTGATTTTGCTTTGATGCTCAAGTAAAGAAGTATTAAGTTAACTTTTTCAAGGGAATACTTCCATTTCACCAAGGAAACACCCGTCGACCTTTTCCATTTTTTTCGATCGATCAGCTTAAACACACACAGAGAAAAAAGAAAATCTTGACGACGACCAGTACACAGAGCACGAAGAACGAAAAAGAGAGTGAGTAAAAAACGAAGAAAAAGAAAGGAGGAAAGAAGACCATCAAATAAGCAGAGAGAGAGTGAGAAATCAAAGGGAGAAGAGAAAGGACAGGAAGAAGACCAAGGGAAGGAAAAAAATCATTAGTGAGTCAGCAGTGAGCACATCAAGGCATAAAAACGTAGAGAGAAAAAAGGGGGAAATGTGAAAGGCTCAAGGAAGAGAAAAAAGAGCTTTTCCTTCACTCTCCCTCATTTTGAGAATACTTTGACTTACTTTTTTTCCCTTCTCTCTGCTCCAGAAGAAATTAGATATATCGACGAACAACCCAGAGAGAAAATTGAGTGTAGATGTGTGTGTGTGCAGGGGTTTTTTATACTTATTTACTAAGAGATGTTGAATGGTTGGCTGAGAAAAAATGGTTGCTTTGGCTTTCCTCCGAGTTGTGTGTAAGAAAAAAGTCGATGGCTTCGCTTCCCTTCGTTAAGATGGATAGATGATGGATGGATGTGCATGTTGCACATGAGAAAACGATGGGAATATGAGTGTGAGAGAGACAGAGAAAATGTAAGTTGTTTCAGTCTCCACTTTTCTCCGAAAGAAAAAGATGCGACGGAGAAGACATGTGGATGACGTCCTATGATGAATATTACTTTTTTTGGGGGTGCACTTGAAAATGGAAAAAGGATTTTTTACAAAAAGGATCTCTGCTTGCTTCGCTGACTTCACCATATCTCTTCTTTAGCTGGTCATCTATAAAGAAAATTGCGCTCATCGCTTGGAGATAGAGTCCAGTCCACCCTCTTGTTGACAAAAGACCATTATCTCATTTTAAATTTAAAGAGTATACACATTTGTGTGCATTTGTGCATCCCACACGGATGCCCACATCACGAAGAATATATCTCTGTCGTGATGCCAACATTTCATGTCAAGAAAGTTGACACAGCCAAAGAGAAGGAAAGATGCACTAAAAATGTGTACTTTGGGGGAAAGCTTTTGAAAAAAAATATACAGAGACCTCAACAAAACCAAAAGCAAAGATCCGAGTTAGCCATCGTTTATTTATGCATTATCTCCCTCTCCGTGTCTCGGCATGTCTTTCCCCTTCTCCCTTTTGCCAAAATGAAACATTCAGAGCACGGTCATAAAACGAGGAAATAAGCTGGACTTTACGCCTCTCCCACAGATAACTTAAGAGAACAGGGGGACTCGAGGATATTACGCAAGTATGAAATTTTTAAAGTTGACAATGCCACACGAGTAGAATATAAGAGTTCTCAAGCTTCCACATTTGCTACGGGTATAAACATATATTCGTATGAATGTAAGGAGACGATATTGTAATCCCTTTTTAGGAATGGAATATCAATACCAGCAGCACATAAAAAAGCCACCAGAAAAAAAGAGAGTAATCTGACATTGTAGTTCTTTCCTTCCTTCCTGCTCCTCCTCGCTCTCCCTCTCATCCGGAGTATTCCCCCAGCCTAACGGAGCATAAACATGATGATGATGATGTCCATTGGAAAATGGGCAAACAAGACATTTCTTCTTGGGGAGCGGAGGAAAAAAAATGGAAGAAATAGAAGAATTTGAATGTACGGCTTGGCCATTACTGTATTCCTGTACTCGTGGCGATATCCTCGGAAAAGAGAGAATCAGGGGAGAAAATAGTTTGTAAATGGAAGCATTTTTTCTCTCTCTCTCTACGAATTCGGAATCGTGTTCGGAAAGTAATAGTTTATATACTCCACTTTGGTGGATGAGTGTGTGGAAATGTGGATGAGAACACATATATATTTTGGCTACTTCCTTCTGAAAAGGTGCACACACTGGAGACTCATACATGTGTAATGTGTGTTTGGGCGCAGGGAGAAAGAAAGGAAACAAGCCATTACATTTCCTAGACACGTAGACACGACCAGAGCGACCATGTATTATGCATGTCGAATAGAGACAAGGTAAGGCAATAATGGATGGGAAAAACGGGGAGTGGAAGTGAGTGGAGAGAAAAGAAACAAAGTTGAGCACACACTCTCCCTGACTCTGCGAGAAAGTTCAGAGAGACTAACTCGGAGTGGTCGTTGGTGTGGTAATAAACGGCTTCCATACATCAAACTTTCTCCTGGACTTGGAGTCGCCACGTTCTAGAGTGGATAACGTGGCAAAGCAACTCCTACCTTCCTCACACCGTCCTCACCTCGAGTCGAACAAAACTCGACTCCTTCACACAATCCCAATCGGAAATACGTGGAAAAAAATGGGAGGCTCACGTGTGTGAGAATGTGTGTGGAGCAAATTGGACGTAGTCAATTATCACTACTCAGAGCTTTTAATTACTCGATGAGCCCATCATCTCTCCCTCTCTTTGTATTATCGATTCATTTCCTTTGGAGCTCATGCAAATATTTTCTTAACAACTCCAAACGGCTACATCATAAATACATTCATGCATACACATACGAGTTGAGATATGAAGTGGAAAGACACTGACCACAAACTTTTTTCTTACCTTTTTCCGAAGGGAAGGTTATATTGAATTATGATTATTTATAATGTGGCCTACTTTAAAAATGTATGAAACTCGGGGATATAAAAATGTAGACAGAAAAAAAACGACTTGGAAGTTGGGAGGATTTTTTTTCGATGGAAAGTAAAGAAACCAAATCCTAAGAGACGTTCCTAAAATATTCAAAACTTTCAACTTACAACGGAAGCCATCCCCTCCGTGTGTAACCCATGCATGGATATGACTGGAACGACCTTTTTTTGAAGTAATTCAACTCAAGTGAAGCATAAGTAAAGAACAACAACAGACTTTTTTCTTCTGTCCAACACTAAAAGCTCTCTGTGGCAGAGAGAGAGGAAGCAATTTTTTTCTTCTGTTCAACTGACAAAAAAAAAATGCAAACTCCACAGAAAAAAGGAAAGGACAGGAGACATTCTGTCCAAAGTCCGACTTTTACATGTTTTACTCACATACAATACTCACACGTATCAAATGCGTATATCTATGCAAAGTGGGAAGAAAATCAGCGATAAGTATGGAAGCAATTGGGAAGACAGCGGAGTGGAGAGACAGAGGGAAAAAGTGGAAGCCATTCGGGTAATAAAGTATGCATGAGAGAATAGCGGTGACGTTATTTTAGCGAAATTGTCCATTTCATCTGACTTAGGCTCTGGCTCATTCCCCCCAACTCTAAATGATCCATAAAAAAGGAAGAGAGAGAGAGAGAGAGAGAGACAGAAAAAAGATGCGAGGATTCCTTTTCCCGAATGGTCAAACAAAAAAAAAACTTTGGAGGATGACTTGTGCATGTGAGTTGCCTTTTTTTGGAACGAACGGTTGCTGCGGAGGAAATCGAACTCCATGACAATGACAACGGAAAGGGATATTTTTATGGGATAGTCATGACATCATCATGGAGCGCAGTTGGAGCATCATCCCGTTGTCGCCGTGATGATGTGATGGCCAGACAGTGAGGCATGGAGCGCATGCAATCATCCGAAATGGAATCTCACTTTGAGAATCTCTCCTGCATTTTTTCCAGAGTGCGCTGTGTCGATGGATGATAACATGGTCACACTGAATGATAGTCATCACTTTGTCCCATCCTTTTTTATGCATAGGCTTTTTTCAGGGTCCATTTCCCATCGGGTAAAAAGAAAAGTCAGAGGGGAGTCAATGTCTCTTAAAAAAAGTCATCAACTTGAAAAGGAAAGCGAACATTGTATTGATTAACGTTCAATGAATGCGTTGCCCAACTCATATTATGCAAATGAAGAGTCGAGTGGGAAATGAGACTTGGACAGTTTATATCTCCTCCTTTTCGCCTCAAAGAATGAATGCATTTTTATGTGTCACAAAAACATGCAGCTTATGGGTTTCTTGCATTGTTTTCTTGAGTTTTTGCATAACTGGCAAATTTGGAAATTCACAAATGAGTTTAGCTCTCTTTCCTTTGTGTTGTCAACTTTTTCACGTTTTTGTGAAACAATTGAGAATTGGGAAGAAAATAAGGCCGTTGGAAAAAGTCGTACATGGTCATAGTTTGCCATAAAAATAGGCTTCATTATCATTTCCGCGGTGGTCTAGTCAGTAACACGGCAATCGAGTGGAGCTCGTACTGCTCTGTATTTTATTATTTTTTACTGTTTTTAAAAGCCAACTCAAGAAATTGGAGACAGTTGACACAAAAAGACGTTGGTATTCAACTTCAAATTAAATCTGACAAACAATTGACCACAACACCGCGGAACAAAATGGCAACCGCGCGATCCTTTACTAAAGCTTCACGGACGCAGGAAGATTTAACTTCAGCAGTTGACTCCAAAATCTCATTGGCAGAGGAAGTGCTTGCAAATAGTGTTGAATACCTCGTCAACACCGAGCTCGTTGAGAAGGATGTGGCGCCATACAAAGACAAGCCGGCAAGACGAATCATGCCGTATCGTGTAAAGCGGGTGGTCAACCCGTTTGAATTTTACGTGGAGTACTCCTTACCCGACATGGAAGACTACGACACTTGGTTTCGGGAGATGCAATCCTTTTATGACAACCCGAAAACAGCAATACGTTACAAACTGGTAAGCTCAGCCCTCAAATTGGTATAAATGAGTTAATTGTTAAAGTTAAACAAAGATCCTAATATTTATTCCATTTTGTATCTTTGATATTACATAGAAAGCGGAAGGAGCCATTCCAGGAAGGTGCTACGTCTCCAGAGACTTCAATACGAACCAGTGGCACCGCGTCCGAGCTCACGGACACCGGAGACTGGACAACATGGTTTTGATTTTTTTCTGTGACATTGGAACGCGACAACTCGTCAAAACTGCTGACCTCTTGGAGATCGATCCCAGGTTTTGCAGGTACGCCGCCCAACTGTTCCGTGCCTACTTGTACGACATCACTCCGAACGACGGGACCGTCATGTGGCCGGAAGAGATTTGCGACCGCTTTCAAAAGGAAGTGATGGGCAAGGAGTTCATGGGGATTGTGATGTGTCGCTCAGATAGCATCGCGTATCCTGGCTACCCAGAGATGTTCATCAACGTCGGACTCGTCCTGTACGAGAGTTCAATGGATTCCGATTTACAGAGATGCACCCTGAATGCCATCATGGTGAAGAAAGGATGGGCGAGAGCCATCGGAGTTTTGTGAGTCACTGATATTTATGTTTTTTGACAATTTTTTAAAATTTTGCGTGGCGGACAGGCTCTCATGGTAAAATGTCATTTTAGTGCTGCCTGTGATCATCTCTTAGAAATAGAAGATTACAGGCCTGAATTTGACAAGCAGCGATATGCGTCGGAATTCCCTCCGTTACTCAATGCTTCTGCGGCTAGAAAACTGGAGGCGTCAGAAGGAGGTGATGAGGTGGGAGCCATCCGTGGCTGTTCCGTAATGGACTTGAGACCAGACATAAAAAACACTTTGTGGATCAAGGCTCTCAACAGTCCCGACATTGATTTTGAATCGGAGGATGGTATTTTTTCAAGTACGCGTTTAAACCCCGTTTCCAATATTGCTAAGATTAGTCTAGAGAATTAGAAAATGTATTTACAGAAACATTTTTTGTGTGTTTGTTTTGCAGACATGACCGACAAGCTTCCAGTGGAATTTCAACGTCGCTTGTGCCGTGTCAAACTGAGCTACGTGATTGGACCGCATCACATCCTCCTTCACTTGCTAAACCGTATGGACGACTTGCACAGCATGCAAGAGGTTCTCGGCCGAATCGTGGAAGACACGAGGCCCTTGAGTGAAGAGGAGCTGAGTCCAGGCATGTTCATCTCTTGTCGCATTTTCAATGAGTTGACCAAGACGAGCATTTGGTGTCGGGCCGTTGTGAAGTCCACTCTGCCGAACATGGACTTTGTCAGGGTGAGGCAATTAACATTGCAAACACAATGCGAATACAAAAATGAAGGTTATCATCCCAACTTCCTTGTTTAATTTGCAGATTTTCCTCGTGGACTATGGAAATGATATGCCCATCAATCCCAGCTTCTGCCGCGTCCTTCCCGAGACCTTTCTCCAAATCCCGACGTTTGTCATTCGAGCTCACTTGGACGTGCCAGGTCTGGAACCATCGAGTACCTTCGGATGGAGTAATGACGCTTGTCTCACCTTCCGCCGCTACGCCTTCGCCTGGGCGGACACGGACCCTTTGTACTTTGCCTTCCGTACAACAACCGCGACCCGGAGAATCGAGCTGAACGACTACATGCAAGAGATCTTTTACAGCAACCAATCCAAGTCGTGGTATAGCGGCGCAGAAAGATCGGTGTCAAAGCACGATTTCATCAACCAGCACAAAGACACCCCGATCCTCCGCGGCTACTTTCTCTCCGTCGGAGTACAACTCCACTACGAGGTCACGGTGAAGAAGTGCGCTTTCTGGTTCTTTGAACCCCTTCACGACAACTTGATCGCGGCCAACTACGCCAACAATGATACCAACAAGCTTTTCAAACCTTTGCTCCACGTCGACATTATCAACACTGTGACGGACGACGTCGAGGCTCGAGAGCCGGTGAGACGAAGCTTCACTCTCCACTCGTTGGCAATCACTCCAAAGTACTCGCTTCCAGACGTTAAGGACGTCTCTGAAGCAAAGTATGTGACACGTGACCCCATTAGAGCGCCAGGTAGTGACAAGCCACTTGGCGGAGGTCCGCGGTGGCGTCATGCAAAATCTTATTTGGACGAACGAAAAAAGTCAAAGGCGGAATCCCTTTAAATTAAAACGACTGATGAGTCCTGCAATCCTTCAGAGTTGACAATATATTCTTATTTTTACATATATTGTAGTAGAATAGATGAATTAGTGTAAATACAAATGTTAGAGATGATTTACAACGTCACTTTCAGGACGATGTCGTTTTATAGGAAATAACCAGTGCTGCGTCCTGCGCACTTTTTGATGAGCTACCCTGTGATATGCATTGTAATAATGATGTACAGTCCGCAGCATTATTGTTTAGTTTTGTCAGATTGTCAATTGTTGTCATTTGGACAACGTTCTTTGCACGTGAGCTTTACAGTGATGTATGTTTTGTGTACAGATTTTTTAGTTTTTAGTTCGTTAGACTTATAAATTTTATAAGAGAGTTATATTTTGTAGACTTTTTGGTGATTGGAGACGATCGCCAGTTGATTTGACTTTGCCAAAGTTCCTAAATGATTGTGTACAGCGCACTGTAGTTTTTACTAGGTTTTCGAGTCGGACGTTCGAACCTTGTCATTATGTTATAGTTCTAAGTAATTTGTAAAAAATCAGTAAGCTGTAGTCATTATATTGTTGATTGTATAATAGTCTCCGCTCATGAAATAAAGTAGAATATCGTGTAGAACATGTACAAAAGTGACTTTCGCTTTTGATTTGGCAAGCATGTCTACCTTACTCGACCAAACTCATCAATTACAGTCATAACACACCCTTGTTTCATCGTCTAATGATTCGAATCGATACATGTGTCATACTGGCGGAAGAGACTTTCTCGTACACAAAATTCCTCACAATTGATTTCAAAGGAAAAGGAACAAGTGACGAAATACAAGTGTGGGAGTGGAGGTTGCGATGTAACTGGCCACTTCAAAGACATGTCGCTCTTTGTTTTTCTACTACAACAGAGCGGAGAGGTGAAGTCAATTACAGAACTCGTAAAAACTCGTGCTCTTCATGATTTCTCTCAAGTTCAGCACAACGAGTATATATCCATATTTTCTAGCATTCCCTTTTGAACTTTTCTCCCATACTCGCAACAACCTTACGTGAGATCCCGTTACAGGAAGAGCAGAGCTCACAAAAGCCACAGCCAAGCTATATCTCCCTTGTTCTTTCCAGGAAAGGATGTGAAATGGTTAATGATATGGTTGATACACACAATCGCGAGACGCATTCGCGAAAAGAAGGAGATATTTTAATCCTTTTTGTTGAAATCAAACCTTCACGTAAATCAAATTATTGCCCTTTCCTTTCGGTCATCACGATCACCCTTTTCTTTTGTGATTTTCGTCTTTCATACATCATACCCTTCCAGAGAGAGAGAGAGGGTTTCATTACAGAAAATCTTTTGGGCTTTTTCTTTCTACCACTTTGTCTTCCTCAACGAGGCTCCCCTAGTTGTTCCTTGGGAAAGACGATGCGGGAGAGTCACAATTAAAACGTTATACAAGGAAGAAGGAGAGCTTGTCGGTTTTCAGTTGGCTCTCTTTTCAAAGCACTGATCCATTATTTTTCCTCCCTTTCATATTTGTACGTATTTAATCGTAATCGTCGTAATGATTAGAAAATGATACGGTGGAACAACAATTTCAGACTTCAATCTCCACTCTTTGTTACTCAAAGGGTTTCAAGCGAATCAAGTAGATTACAGGTAATTTACACTCAATAAATGTCAATCCACTTTTTGTCTTGTTTCATCTCCAAATTCCCACACAATTTTGTATTGTCGTCAAAGATCAAAAGACGAAACCTGTTGTCCACTCAATTTTAAACGTAATGCTCTTGTGCGATTGTGATTTCGCTCAAGTGTCCATGTTTTTTTCCACGCTCTCAACAGACTTTTCCAGTGGAACACACTAGAAAAAAACGCCTGTTCTTTTTACCCTTTTTCATATCATTCTCAATTGTGACAGTTCCTTCACACATTTTATATTTTTTCTCATCACTCTCACACACCATTCCTGACTCAAAATTTATCCTCTTTGCTCCGGCATTGTGTTTGTGATCTTTTTTTTACAACTCCAAAGGATTCTCCTTCAATCTTAATCGAATAGAAAAAAATTGGAATGAATTTCTTCCGTAGAAAAAAAAAGACGAATGAGTATAGAATCTTTGTTGTTGCCTTCTTCCTTTTTCTCTCTTTTTTATATCGCATCCAACAATGTCCTTTTTTGATTGAAACCTTTTTTACACCTTTCCTCTCTATATTTTTTTCTCCAGTAAGTCCCATTCGACAGGCGTGTTTTAGTGCCCCTCTTCACACACATGTTACGTGTGTTTTCGCTCGGCTTGACTTGTTGTGTACATATGTGTGCATCATATAATTTATTTCCTCCTTTTTATTCCGTTGGAATTTCCTGATTAGATTTCCCTTGAGAAACTCTTTCTTCCCACCTTCCTTATTAAAGTCGAGAAAAAAAAGTTGTAAAGGAGAACAGCAGAGAAAGAAAAGAAAAAAACATGCAACAATTTTTTTGCACTTTCTCACCTGTATATATTTTTTAGCAAACTACAAAAAAAAATGTTTTCACCTCTCACCAATGTACCGACAGTCAACATGTAGTGAACCAAATGAAAGGAAATGTTTGTAAAGAAGATTACTCACTCCTGTCTGCTTGGACTATTCTGACCCATGGAACTCTACAAAGTGCTCCTTGACAATTGTCAGCGATCACAATAATCACATGAAATGCGTCGGCGTTCGCAGAACATATTATTATTACACTTGTTCGCATCAGTGATGAAATTAGAAAAAATCTTTTTGTCAGCCAACAACAAACACGAGAGTTCGCTCCGAATTCACGCAACATCCTCTCTCCAATAAGCGCTTTTCCTTTGACTTTCCACATGCACAACTCCAAAGACGATGATGAGTTTGAAAAAGAGATACGGATTTCTTTACAACACAGGGTTAGTCACTTTGATGATGATTTTTTTGTCAGAGTGGAAATTGAAAATCTCATGACTCAATAATTTAATATTGTGTTTTGAAAAAGAGAATTCGCGAGTTCTTCCAGAGTGTTGTAGAAATAGAGGCGATATGAGGGACGAGCATTGTTGCAGTAGTTGACTCCATAATAATGTCAATTCCGTGCTTGACAATAAGTCATATAAGATTTGCCATTTGTGATCACAGGAGCACACATGTATTGCTAACAAAGATCTTTATTGACGCCTTCTCTCTTTATTCCCGATGAGTTCGCATTTGAAAATAGTGACTGTATTGGGGAACGGAGACACGGAGAAAATAGTCAGGGGAGCATAAATAATTGTATGGAATTTTCTCTTCAAGAAGAAGAGTCAGGAAAGACGGAGAAAGGGAGCGAGCAACTCATTCCTGTCAAATAGGTCTCTGACGATTTGCCTTGTGCTAATAAATGATAGTTAGCTAGTGCTCAACCAGTCCACATCCGAGCTTCGTCAAATGAGCACATACTCGCACATTATGTATGCACTCACTCAGACGTGTGTGTATGTATTTTTTTATTATTTTCTCCAGTAATCCATAGGATTGGAAATGAATTTTGTTGAGGGAGAAAGGAAAGGACAGAAAATATTCCCACATTCAGACGAGTTTTTCTTCCCATACCTTGAATGCTCACACTCGAATCTATTTACATTTTCTCTAGTACTTTCCTAAATACGTACACACGTGCATCTCCCTACTTTTCAGGTGCTGAGGACAAAGCAACATTATCACCTTCATCTTATGAGGCTCCCACTCAAATCCCCTTTTCCTGAAGCTCTCGCTCTCCTTGCGCCGTGTATGTAGCCAAAGAGGAAATTCCATTTTTAATGAAATTCCCTTCATTTCTACCACCCTTCCTACATGTGTGGTGTGTGGAGCACATCCTTTAAATCCATTCCACTGATTAATCAAAAATATGACGAGGCAAGAGATATGTACGTGTGCTGACGTCTCTTTCGTGAGGAAGAAAAAAAATACACGGGAGACAACCCCGTGTTTTTTCTCTCCTTTTCAGATGAAACTGGATTTACAGGAATCAATTTTCTCTCACAACTTGAATATAACACATGAACGTACAGAGACGCATAAATAAATAGTAGTGCACTTAAATTGACAAAAAAAAATGTTGATGGCAGACAGAAAACCTCTGCTACTTCCTAAACCTTCTAGGTGGGATGTTATCCAACGGTTACAAAACTATTAGCACTTTTCCCTCAGACTGTAATTGTTTTTCCCTGAGTTGAGCAAACAGAATTAATCAAGGATTTTACAAGATTATGCACTGCAGTTTTACTCTGATCTCACCCCTGTCTGTCTCTTCATCATTGGCCACGATATATTCTAAAAAAGATATGTATTTCAAACATCACAAGGTTACTATTCGTTCCTGATTTTTTATGCATATAGTTTGGATATCGTCTACTTCATAAATTAAACAACAGCATGGTTTCGTTAGCGCCACTCTACTTCCACGTAATGTTTTTGTTTCACCATCCATTCTTCTTCTATTGTTGAATTTAAAAGTTTCACGGAATAATATGACAGGATTTATTATGCGAAGCATATTGTACAGAGAAAACTCAAGACAAAACAATATTGTTCCACTGTTCCTCCTTTGTTGACTCCTGCGATGATGCAATCATGTATACTAATAATATGTTGTCCATTATTTCTCTCCTTCCATTCTTCTCGGAGTGATTGACAGATTAGATTTTTATCCACAAGACTTTCTCAGTTTGAAGTGTTCACATCGCAGCAGCCTTTGTGCCGACTTCTTACTGAAGAATAAAGAAAATTACCAGTTGTGTTTTTCATGTCCCCTTTGGTTAAAACGGTGTAATTATATTTGGGTTCCTCCGACTGAAATGAAGGATTATCAAGTTTATGTATGCATCCCTAAATAAAAGGAAAAGGCATTTGGCTAGTCACAATAGATTTTTGGGTATTGTAGAGCGCATTCTTGTGGGTTGATGGTTCATTGATTGGTGTTTTTGGCACGTAATCAATAAAATCAATCGGTATCGAGATAATTAAAATGGTACGCGATAGTTGAACACAGGTAGCAAGAGGATGAAGATGAGTTATAGAGTGAGCATATTGGGAATATGCCATCTTTCTTTTGTACTCCATACAAAAGAGGGAGCGTAACAGGTAAAAAAAATTCTCAATAGAAGGGAAAACCACAAAAAAAAACGAGTGAGCGTTTTGTCACACGTGAACAAAGCGGAAAGGTAAGTTTATCTTGAGCATCTCAAGTAGCCCCGATGAGCCTCGTAACAAAAAAGATTGACCTTTCAGAATATACTGTGCTCGCATTAATTATACATAGTAACAACAAGTCTACACCGGAAAATGCGTTGGCTGCCTGAAGAGTGAGTGGAGGTAAAACTAGTGATGTTGATGAATATCTCAAAGTTATATGTGGAAACATTTTCTTGATTCTGGCCGCTGACAAAAGCATAGTTTATAAATAAAATAACGTACCTCAAGCATCAAGATTCACCTTGCCCCATCCAATTTGATGCACACCTAAAAAATGAAAAAAAAAATCATTTTTTTCTCTCTCCTTTCAGATATGTATCACTCCGCTGATATTATGCTGCTTGTCAGCAACTCCGTGCAGAACACGTCTAATGACGAGGATTTTCCAGAATATTATTACTACTCACATAATATTTTGCTTTACGCTTCCCTCCCATCTCTCTCCCTAACTCTTTACGTCGTTGCCATTGTAATCCTTCATATCCTGCTTTGGAAAATGCTAAAGCATACTTCCATCATCCTTTACAGAGAACACGCTTTGGTTTGGGAGTGAAGCGTTTTTTTCCAGGAGATAGGGACACAACATGTACTGGTTGCAGTCGGTTTGGAGTGATTGTCTGGTTTCGTGTGTGATGGTGCGGCCATGGGCGAATAATTTATTGATTTTTTTCTTCTCCAAACCACTCTCGCCCTCTCATCCTCCTCCATGTTTCCTATTTTCCACTCTTTTCTCTAGTGGTCTATAATGGTCCTTCTCTGCCCACCGTACGATACCTTTGTTATTCATAGTCTGCGTCATCACTCTTGGATCATTGGAGATGACGAAAAGTAGTCATGGTACAATTGTGAATAATAATATTAATTGAGGCGAAGCGTCTTGTTCAAAATAGAAAGAGTTTGAGTCACAAGAGAAAAGATGGACATTTCGGAAAATTGGAAATGACCGAGTGCACTCGTAATGATCAATGATCATTATCATACCCTTCAGATCCAGCCCCAAGTTTACATCTGTATGAGCCTTCTGTCTTTTACAGAAATGTCAAAGGGTATGAAAATCTTCAAAGAGTTCTGGATAAAAAACGAAGAAAGAAAAATTTGAATAAGAAAGAGGTATATGAATGTGTTGTAATTATAATCCTTGTGCAAATATATATAATATTATGGAGTATGGAAGCACACGAAAATACCTTTGCTCTGCTTCCACCTTTAAATAGCTTGGGTGCACTCTGTTGTGCTCTGTTATCAAATGTATTTCGAGGTTTGTTAAACACACAGAGAACTCCATGATTACAGAGTGGAGACACGGAAAGCCGTCGAATGGAATGGTATTTTACGAAGAATTTTGAATGGCTGCACAGAGAGAGACTCAATTTAGAGAATCCACAGCGTCAGCATAATAGCACATCGAACTGTGTGCATCTACAGAAAGGGATATAATGAAGGAGGACAAAAGAAGTGGGATTTGACATTCCCATATTATGCAAATGAGGTAAAAAATTTATGCACACATGTGTCCGGGTCCCATTATGCTCAACTTATTTGAATCTCTCTCTCTCTCTCTCAAAATAAAATCCAAAAGGTAAAAAGGGACAGTAAAATTGGGAGTAGTCGTCGTGCATAGTGTGCAGAGTAGATAAGCGATCAACGTTTCCAAAATACGAACATAATAATATCTAAACAGTTGCAACTGGATATACCAGAAATTTATATTTACTTTTTTATTCTCTCTCTTTCGCTCTCATTTGGTAAGCAGATGGAGGAAATATGACAATGATCACGTTCATCCATTCTTGAATAGGAATTAAAAGTTTACTACGCACACACACAAGCATATTATAGAGCCAGTCGTAGACAACGAGTTTGTCACACATATTTTTCAGAGGGGACATGCATAAAATTATGCGGACTCAAGTTACACTCAACTCCAAAAATATTAGACTCCTCTGTACGTTCCTGAAAGAGATTTGCTTTAGAATATGTGTGCGGACACTACTGGCTCACGTTGTAAAATCAAAACGGTATTCGCAGCGCACACACTCTGAGAGTGAGAGTAAAGTAGTAAAATCAATGTTTGTGACTGGAATGAAATCATGATATGTGCCTGTCCTGTTTTCCTCTGAGGAAGCCAACAATCGAATCGTATATTTTATGCGAGTCCGTGGTCTGCATAAATATTTACGGATTTATTCCCACTCGTCTTTCCAAAATACTGCATAATTTTGAAGTGATCGAGCACCAAAATGAGGAAGACATGTTTGCACATAGTGACGTCAATCTGAGACTTTGCTGACCACTGGTCAGTTTCCCAATGTTTTTTGTATATGTTTGATCTAATTGAGCCGATTTTATTCCCCTTCAAAGCATTACATTCAAATATCCAATTACAGTTTACACTCACATTGAACCAATAAAAGGAGCATGAAATGCGAATGTAAATTCTGAATTTTTTTCCGTCTCCAAGTTCGTTTTTTGGTTAGCAATAAAAAAAGGGTAAAATGGCATGACATCAAATCCAACGAATGGAATAAAAAAAGTACACGCAGCCTTTTACATAAAGTTTTTTTTTGTGTGTGCCCACAAAAACTTTTTTCTCCTTTCCTCACTACTGTCTCATCTTATTTCGTTTTCACTCGAATCGTAAGGTAATGCATATACTTAGGACAGGGTAAACCGGGTATAAATGTGTATAAAAGTGTAATGGAAACGGGAAAATGGGATCGGAATCTTCTCTTCCTTGGAATACCATGGACATTCCAAGTCTTTGGGGAATATCCAAAGGGAAAATGGACAAGTTTTTTTTAGGGAGAAATAAAAAGGGCAGTGTGGTGGTGAGGATGTAGACACATGTGAAATGCACACAACAGACTACAATTCGATATATAAATGTATATATATGTTTACGGTTATTTTATGCACAAGATGCAAAAGAAGAAGAAAAAACGACTTTTACTGGTTCCCTTGACTTTTTTTCTGCTGAGCAAGACAATAAAAGGGAAAAGAGGGATTCTCCAGGAAAATGACAATAAAAAGAATTACATTGCTCTTTCTTCTCTCAAAAAGGAGAACGACGACACAACGAGTATCCCACACGTTCCGAGTTGTATGCATATGCAGTGGTTATTTTTTCGTTTTTGTGAGCCATGACTGCTTTCAAATGACTCTTCACTACACTTCAAACAAAAAATACAACAAGCTCCCCATACATGACACATGCTATCTAATATCTGTCCTGGAGATCAGTAAGAACAACTCTGTTTTCTCCAGGAGAGAAAGAAGAATGAGGAAAAAAAGAGGCGACCATCAACAACCATAAAAACACACAATAATGTAGACAAATATGAAGGAAACAGGGAAGACGGGCAAAATGTGTGAGCAGAAAGGCACACACAAAACACATGGATGGATCGTGAGTATCAAGTGAACTCTTTAAAAAAAAAACTTTTTTATGGGTTCCTCTCCGTATTTTTTTGAATTGAATTAGCCAGCATATTGTTCGCGTGTGTGCGGTACTCCGAGCCAAAGCAGACTGACAACGTCAACAAATATATGTATATATATGCAATAATGTCGTGTGGATCCAAAGAATGTCCAAGGAAAGACAAACTCGGATTTGAATGAGCCACAGTTTCATGTAGATTTGCATATGCGCAAACGAAATGCATGAGAGCACCGAGTGTGCAGACTCACTTCAATTGACGACAACGAGTGGTGGAAAATTGGACCGTTTTCGTTTGAAGTGGAGCAGATAAGTGTGTGAAGGAAATCATGTAGAGAAAAAAATGGTTGCGTTTGTAAGGAAAATTGGGTTTCTCGGCATTAGCAAAATATTAGGAGTGGACCAACAAACGAGATAAAGAGTCTTTTTGCCGAGGTGCGAGACAACGTAAAGTTTGAAGAATGTTGTTACTTTTAGTGGGAACTCTCTCATAGAGCATCCTTGTCTAAGGCTGAGACACAATGATGAGAGAAGGTGAAACATTTTTACCACGAGGAAAAATACAAAATATTTGAGCCTTGTTTGAAGCCAACCAAGAAATTAAAAGGGATTTTTTCATTCGGACTGTTTCTGCTGACTTTCTTTCTTTTACACAAAGTCCGTCAGTTTTGTCCACAAAATAAATAACATGGCATGGCATTTTAAAGGCATCAAGCAACAACGAGGTTTGTCACGTTGAGTTGTTTCTCCGTTTCGCAATGGGCATGATGACGAATGTTCGTTGACAATGAAGTCATCGCCGAAAACTAAAAGACATGAGAAAGAAATGAAAGAAAATAAGAAAATGGAAAAGTTATTACATTCGACATACAATGCTTGCAGACACAGTACAAAGTACTGCAAAAAAATCAAATTGAATTCTCATATGTAGTTTGGTTTCTTTCTCACATAACTCTGACACATTATGCAAAAAATAAAACCACGCTTTAATGTTTTCTCTGTAGCGCACATGTTACCACAGAAATGTCAAGAGGATCCTCAACGTTTGTCAGCCAAGCTATATATTATGTTTGTGAGCAGAACAAATCTGTCCCATACGACTCAACAATGATCTCTCTGTACTCCGAAAAAAAAAACTAGAAAAATAGGTTTGCCGCGTTATGTGTACATCATCATCCACACATCTATTTGTGTGACATTACGAGGTAATTACGCTCAAAAGTGGATATAGCATTATATCTCAGAGCTAATGTCGACCTCCGAAATTCTCTTGATGCTAAATCTGCAACAAGGCACTTGACTCTCACTCAACAACCAATGGGTTACCTGTACATAATATTCGTCAAAATATGTGTACTTTCCCATTATTTTTTAGAAAGTAACAGAAACTAATGAGCATACACAAGAGCACTTGCGGGTAAAAATCATAAGGCACTTCTGAGAACGTAAATATTTTTTAAAAAACCTAATTACACATCTCAACATACATTTGAGCATTGTAAAGATATTCAAAAAATGATGAAGTACCGTGTCATCCCACTCGAAAAACCGAAGCCTATAAATGCCTCCAGAGTTTTGTAGCCATCATTACACAAGCTAAAACCATGAGACACATATTTCGGAGTAATGCACATTTTTATACAATTCCAGCGAGAATGTGATCTAATGGCGTACACGGCAGAACTCCGCTCTCTCGTCAATAATAATGCGTATCTATGCACATGTGGGATTTGCGTATAGAAGAAAGTTAGGGGGAAATTAGAGGAGGGTAGTGAATTGTACGTCGATGTATATAAAACTCCGAACAAAGTGCACTCTGCATTTGTGTAAATACAACTCCCACCAAAGAGCATCATCATCATCACATCATCCACATGATTTACAAAACAATACGCCTATCTTTATCCAGACACGCACACGGAGAGAGCACACCCATACACAGTGTTTCCTTTTTTCAATGACATATCTCACATATTCGCTTGGGTCAGACAATGTATTGTGTTCCACGTATCCACATTTTCCACCAACGAAAATCATGTACGAGACATGTAACCATTCTCATTTATTCTGACAAAATAGGGGCTTTCCTCTCTCTTTTTGGAAACCAGCATCGAGCGTAAAAAGCGAGTGAAAAACCAGTACAATAATAAAAGTGGTATGCATATATAAAGACTCGTGTTATTACGCGTGAGTATATGCCTGTGCGAAAAGTCCGTATGTTGTGTGTGTTATATGAAGTAATATGTAAAGTATGTGCTGGCGGTTCGAGTCTGAGTGAGTGAGTGGAATGAAAGTCAGCCATCATTAAAATGGGTGGTGGTGGTGGTGGCGGTGGCAGAAGGGGAAAAATGTATACGGATTTCCTCCCGAAATATACGAGAAAATAGGAGTGAAAGGGACACAGAGCTTGTTATAACTTTTTAGTGTCCAGAGAGAGAAAAAAAAGGGGGAAAGTATTTTTTTCTGTTTCTCCCTATTTCTCTCTTGTATTATAAAGAAATGTTATCCACGTTATAAGCTGGGTATAAAATGGATTCTACTTCCGATTCGATTTTTCTCTTGCATTAGCGCATACATTTGCTCACGAAATAAAACCCGATTTGCCCTATTGCATTTCATGCGACCGTCATTGATTACGTTTACCTGTTTGTTACGTTCAGGCGAAGAGATGTTATAGACACCAATTACGGAAATGATATACCTGCACATCCCTCACTCTCTGGAGTGAGTCACCCATTAGACAAGATTGAGATTACGTCATTTTTTCACAGATCAAATTTCGGCGTGTAAGAGTGGAAAGCATGTTGTAAATGAAAATAAATCTATTTGAATCGATATGAAATGTTTGAAATAAAAACTCGCATCAATTTTTACAAAGCATTTTTTTCTAATTGCATCCATTTGCAGGAATTGTGCATATATCGAAGGGGAAACGGGACAATACGAAAATTTGGAAAAATTACAAGCTTTTCTCGAAAGCGTTAGTATTTGCACTCGAATCGGAGAAAAAACGTATTTTTCCGGACACCTTGCCAGCAGTCATTTCTCTTTTTTCCGAGCTGTGAGGAAAAAAGTGGAAAACCAGTGGTTCCAGTTTACAAAGCCAATTTAAAGAAGTTTTCTAAACAAAGTTGAACACTCGGCACGCGAGGCACGTGTTCATTTTTTTTAGATTATCATATCAAAAAATCTACTTTCTCTCTCAGCAAACAATCCATTTTTTAATCGACACGTTTCTAGTGTAAGCTGGCTAAATGTACGAGCAGATGCATGCCATCACACTATCTCCATATTATCACTCATCTTTACAGTCTCAATGGACTAGAAACATCGTAAACAAAAGGAGAGCAGGAGGAACTCGCTCGGACAGAATTATATTTTTTCTTAAAATGCAAACCGGTTGGAGGATGGACATAGACTTTGTAGGATGACATGCGGATTAGGTCCTCACCAGAAGGAAAATGTACACCTCGCCTCCATTTCAACCACTCAGAGGCTAGCGCTCAAGGCGAGAAAAACCGGTCCGTGTCCACTCTCTATTCAACTTTTATCCAGTTTAACAAATAACACAATTGTATTCACAAAAAAAAACTAGAAAACGTCAGAGAGCACACGCACTTCTCTATACGAAATATGATACGTTTATAGCGAGAAAAAAATGGGTATTGACTCGTAGTCCAGGTATCCTTATCAAATGGTCATCGAAAGCCGCCAATGACTGATTGTTCATTTCTTTTGATTGTTCCACTCTCATTGTGTGTCCGTGGTCAAGAGTGTCTTGAGCTCATACTGAGCTCCAACATATTCTCATTGAATGGAACGAAATGGATACATCAAATGCTGTGATTCAGACCATTGTTGTCTCGAGACAATCGTGTGTCACACTGTCACCGATGGGCATTCAAGAATTGATACCGCCATTGTCCACATTATTTAACACAGATACAACGCAATTATGAACCATAGCAAATTTTTTGGTTAACCGTTCATTGCACATGTTCTTAAATCTTTTTTGTCTAAAGACTTGGAAAGTACTTAACAGAAAAAAAAGATCGTTATCATAATTCTTCAGACGGATTTCGTTTTCCAGAGAACACGCTCACTGATTCACACACTTGAGTAATGAGAAAAGATGTAACCTGAATTTGTGGAGGCTCGCGTACATCCACATTATGCTAATCGCAACTCAATGATAATGCACCACTCTCTTCCTCTCCAGCGACACACACTCACTTTGGTTTCACAAATCTATGCATAATTTTTTTCCACTTTGTCTCTCTCATCTGCCACCACTGACCCTTGAGCACGTCCCAAATTTCAGCCCCATTTCCTTTCTTCAGCTCTTCACTCTTAATCCGGAGCGGATGTGCCGTCCTCCAATTTGAATATTATTCCGAATGTATCCAAATTCAATCAAATTACCTCTCTTTTGCTCAAGGCTCAGCAAGACGTCCACATCTCAACTTGAACACTAACAAAAGTAATCTCTTCACATATCTTCTCTTTCGTGGACATTCCATTAGTGCGACATGATCACGTAGCAATGTTCGCGGGTCCGCAATGTCGTTTCCAGGGTCCTTCAAAAGTGTGAACCCTTAATAAAAACAGTACAAGTTTTTTGAACGAAAGGATTCCTTTGAATTCTCGGATCATGCTCATCGTCATCATCAACATCACTCGATACGTAATGCATGATTGGGCTCAATGAATGAAAAGTTACGATTTTAAACTGAGTACAAACTTTGTTCACGAATGCGTACCATTTGAACACTTTTCAATTCTTTTGGGGTGCCCTTTAATTCTCCAGGGAAAAGGGTTACCTTCTCTTTATGATGATGATACGATATTGATATTGATGGTGAGCAAAGTAGCAGAAAAGAGCAGAGAGATTTTTCATACCATTCAGATACTTTGCCTGCTTCCCAGATGCTCGATGTGTCGTTTTTTATGTACACGTTATTTTTTCCCAGTGTAATCCACATGTGTGAGATTACACAATGGTTTTGTGCTCATCACAAAAAAACTATGTAAGATACCTGAGTCGGGTGCCCATCAACATCAAACGCATTTCTGATTTTCATCGAAAATAAAAGTGAAGACTTAAAAGGTCTTCGAAGTGTATCCCTCTCTTTTTATTATCTTCTTATATACAAGAGACGCAAAGGTGTGGAAAAAGCTGTGCAATCCATCTTTTCCTTCTAATCCATTCTCTTTTTCTTTTCTCACCATTTTCTTTCATTGGAAAAACACCAAAGATTTTGGGATGACTCGAGAGAGCTGACAAAAAGGTAGAGCTGAGCCAGGTCACCATAATATTTGCTGTCTTCTCGCTTTGTACAGACATTACATTTGCAGCAAAGTTGCAGTTTGAATGATTCTCCGTGAAAGGGCTGCGTTTTGCTTCCGTGTGAACGGGTTTCAATGTCATTTTCCGAGATTTTGAGGTGAGATATAAAACTGTGTCCAAGTGGCCACTTCACTTTAATTAAGTACCAGTTTTTTGTGAAAAAGCAACGTCATTCGCTAAAAAAAGCGGCTTGGTCTGATTTTTGCAGAGATAGTTGTAATTAAGAGGACTTCACAAACATTTTTCCGAGAGCAAGTCGCAATTGGAGTAGTTGTTGCCCACTTTTCGAGAACGTGCATTTCTACGCATCGTTGCAAATGTTTTCCAGCAGCCCTATTTTACAATGAATGTCATTTCAGTAACCGTGCCACAAAAATATTTTAAAATCTCTCTATGAATCTGTTGTTGTGAAGGGTTCGTTTGCATATCATTACACATTCATGTTCCCTTTGGATCCGTATAATTTACTTTTTTTTCGCCGTTACATCATTCAAAAAATAGTCGAGCCTGATTAGCTATGCAGTTCGAGTGTAATTTTTGCTTGCATCTCTTACACATGATTTACAATGCGGATTTCCAAATGAGAATTGAGTTTTCAGCTATAATTTCCCCGTGTGAATAAACTGACAGTGCGCACCGGGCCAACAATCTCGCACAGTGGGCACACCATCACTCGCATCTCTCCAAGGGATAACGAAGACGACGCAAAGTATTATAATTTTTTTTTTTACAAAAAAGGGTTACCTTCACCCCAAGAGGTTTCCCACTGAGGAGCCCTTCATTCCCAATTATTTATTAGCACCACTCTCACTCGTCCCTTTTTAAAATAAATTCCACCATTGATACACAGCATCCGGCATTAATATCTCCATCTCATATGCATGCGCGCACACATCACCGTGTGTACAGAGATGAGTAAGGAATCCATGTACTCACATTGTTCATCATGTACTCCTCTTCAGTTACCCCTTGCCACGTACTTTGAGGTGAGATTCCAATAGAACCTGGATCTACGGCTGTCCATCAATTGAATTGAGAACCTTTTCCTCTCATATGCATAAGGAAAGGGTTTCAAAAAGAAACGCACGTTTCATTCGAGTTGTATGCATTTTTATGCAAAGGGTTACCGCGTCAACCTACTTGACAACCCTTTTTCCTCTCTCTCTCTCTCGTTAAAAAATTATAATAACACACATTCATAAAAAAATATTTTTTTCCTCGACTTCTCAGCATCATTGAGAATGGGTTTGTCTCCTCACCTTGGTCCCACTGTGCAACACAAGGCTCTCTCACAGCTTGTAATGCGTATCTACATATGCTTTAAATAATGAATGAGGATAGGGATTAAAAAGAGTTTAGTGACGAGATTGTCTGTTGGCATCCACCTGGGAAGATATGGGCATCACAGTTTCCGAGTCTCCATCAAGACGTCCTAATGTCCACATACGGACACCACCTTTCTTTTCTCAAAACTCCCCAAATTTTCTAAAGAATTTAGATGTAGTTTGCTGTTACAAACTTTTTTGTTGTTGAGGAGAATCGTAAAAATGTATTAGTAATAAGTGCACGTTGTTTTACTTGAGCAAATTAAAATTTATTGTGCTTCGTCAGAAAAATTGTGTTTTCGCCCAAAGTTTTTCCCCACAACGTCTGTAATCAATAAGAAAGAAGCGAAAAAATCAGTTCTTCAATATCCCATCATCATCAGCGAGAATGTGTCCTGGCTACATAGGGAAATAAAATTGAGAGAAGATGAAAAGGAGAAGAAGTTGGCTAAAAAAAACTTTTCTTTGGCTATGCACTCTCCACTTTGGCTGTGTGTGTTTCCTACAAGTAAAGTGACTTTTGGTTTGGATACTTTACAAAGAAGATATCCAGTGACAATATTTTTTTGTCTCGTCGCCAAGTGCATTAGTGAAATTGGTATTTTGTTTTGTTCATGTCAAGCGCACGTTTTTACGGTCTTTTATCAAATATCGAGAGGCGATATGTGATATCCACGCACACACATGCCACACACTCACGGAGATGCAAAGAGAAAGGACTAATATCGCAAAAAACATCGTGTACAATTGGAAAAAAGATGCAATTTCATTCAAAGGACGAAAGAAAAGATGACAAACGACTCGAAACTCAAAAATCGAATGATATCTCCCGTTTCAGATATTATTGCGTATGTTTCTTTGGACTTCGAGATATTGGAAAATGCTTTCCCCATTTGCTCTCGTTTTCTCCGTCAAGTGTAGCCAAACAAATAATAAAGTACAAAGGACAAGTGTCATCGTTACGAATAGCGGTGCCGTTTTTAAGCAGCACAGACCGATTGGAAAAACAACTTTCCTTACGAGTTGAAAAAAACGACAAGAATATGTTGGATATAAAAGTACTACACCCTCAAAAGAAATCTGCGTAATCTTTCAGTCATTTTAAAAAATTGGAATAGCCGGCTTCCCAGGTAAGAAATGTATACTCACAAAACGCCACCAATTCTTTCACCTTTATTCTCACAGCTTTCCCGTGAAATCTGGAAGTGCATATTATGGGTTAAATGCAAAAAATGGGAGAGCTCGCAAGCCTCGTGAACTCAAATGTCTCCATTCTAATGGATTTTTATGCTCGCCAACAAAATAGTGAAGACGACAAAGAAAAAAACAACACACGTACAGTGTGGTATATGCCTTTTTGCGAAGAGTCATTTATAAAGCGTTCACTAAAGAAAAAAAATGTATCTTTGTGGTGTGTGAGAGAGCTCCGTTTTTTTCTGTTCCAACAAGATAAGGGTGAAAAAAGTATATTTTTTGGTGCGACGAGTCCATAAATAAAGAGAAGGCATGCATCAGGGAAAAACAGTAACCATAATATATTCTATCAAGAAAAGACCTTTAAAGTTCTCCAGGTCCTCCACCAACTCTCCATTTTATGTATTCACTGTATTACAGATAATAAACCAATTTTTTTCGCTCTCCTTTTTTCTCTTCTTTGGTCTGGAAACTCAAAACGCTTTCCATCACACTCAATTTGTCTTCTCTCCTTGTGATGTCTCACATAGTCTGTAGATACTCCGTCTAGGACTCCCTTTTTGTTGTTGACTTCACAAAGTATGAAAAAAAATAGTTGGATAGTCGCTCTCTGAAAAAAAATTGTTGATCCATTATTGTTTCCTTTTTTGAGAATCAGCTAATAATACAGTGTCGAGATTGTGTCATCTCATGAATTTCTAATGTCATCAATATCTCTCGTAATAAGGTCAGTCAGTCGAAAAGCATAAATCACAAGCGAAGCCTGCTCACACACTCCTCACTCACGCGATGGGTGGTCAAAGCCAATTCCTGCGAAACGCAATTATTTTTTATTTAACACACTTTCAAAAACTTTTTTTTTTCACTTTGTTGATGACATTCGCTTCGCTTTACTGAGCCTTTTACGAGACACGGCGACATTCCCACTTTCCCTGTCCCCCAAGTTCACCATTTTTTATACGTTCAGTTTTTATTTCTTCTAGAATCATCGCACATCCTGACCTACACCATGTATAAAAGATTGCATAGTCATCTTCACTCTCACTCTTTACCCTCCTTTCCCTCTTCGTCGGTTTCAACAAGGAATTAATTTTTTTTGATGGAGTTTTAAAAAAGAGTAAATTTTTAACGTGAACTTGTCTCCTCTTTTTTCCTCTAAATTTTTAAAGGGCTTTTTGAAAAAAAGTGTAAATTAGTTTGGGGGACCGAACATGCGTACACACATCTGTACACATCAGTCGACATCATATAAACTTCTCTCCAGACTTTGGAACTAATTATAAAGTTTTATAAAAAAATACAACTGCAAAAGGCTTATGTATAAATCACACCTTAAGTGCTGACTCATGGTGACCACGCAGTTACCATTGTGAAACGCCTTTTTTTTTTCTTGCAAACGCATACAAAGTGGTTTATGTATATTTATTGATTGTGTAGTAAGCACGCTGGTGTAAACAGGAGTGAGTGAGTCCATAGAATATATCTCAAAAGGAAAATGCAGGAGACTAATTCGTAGGGAGAAAAGAACGGTTTGTAATGTATATAACTCTGTTAATGATGATACAGTACTAATAGCGTAGAGACAGCTACAGTATAGCCGATGGAGGAGAGGAAAGCGAGTCGGAGTTGAGCACAAGGAAAAAGTTGAGCTCCGGATTTTTTCTCTCTGGAGTAGAAAGGGCGTGTTAGGAAATGACTGGTGGCCATGTTAGTGGTCATTATTGGGAGGAAAGCGCATGTTTGCCTCCACTAAAAAAGAGAAAGAGAGCAGAAAGAAAAAACGCGTATATTCTCCACTCTTTCTCCTGTCTACTACAATATATTAGGCATCTCGAAAAAAAATACAACTCACAGTCACCATCGAAACACACAGACTCTCTCCCATTTTCTACACAACTCTCTCCGCTGTGTGCTTACGTGTAGCTCTCTCATTTTTTCCAGCTTCACATTCTCTCTCTCATCATGATGATGATGATGGTGATTCTTCAGTGCCAGAAGCAGGAGACCACGAGAATCGTGGAAAAATGTATTATGTACTGTGTATCTGGAGAGAGTGACTGGGGAAAAAATATATGCATACGCCAGCAGACTTTTTTCTGGCTTGAGTGAAGTCACTCAACTTCTGCTGGATAGAGTGAGGAAGAGAAAAAGAACGAGACCTGGCTTGGTTTTCACTGTTTTTCTTCTCACCGTGAATATAACAAAATATATACCTTTAGTATAAGAAAAAATCTCTTTTTTCGTGGATCGATCCATATACATTTTTACCCACCCGCTTTTTTCCGCTCTCACTTAATTTACTCACGCACACACACAAACTTGTGTGAGAACTAGCCACCTTGATGAGTGTAGCACCCACACAGAATGGGAAAATTGTATGGATGGACATGATGTGTAAATAAGGAGTGAGAGTGGTAAATGGATGTAAATTAGATCAAGAATGGAGTGGTGTTTCATTTAATACCATTATTCCTTCTTTTCTTTTACGATAAAATGGGACCTTACTCAACACTGTGGAATGAGGGGGTGCTAATTGGCAGCAGAATGGAGGATTAGCGTTGTAATTAGTGAGAAAAAACTATTATAAACGCTAATCGTGTATATAAGGCTAACTTGGTGCACACGTCTAATTTGTAACATTACAAAGCCAAAAATGGATTTACTCTTGTTTCCCTGTCATGAATACATTGTGAGGGTCATATTTACAGTTTATTTTTTCATCAGATTCTTTCTCTTAAACCAAAATATTTACTTTTCGTTTTACTCACAAACATAAACACAGCAAATGGCAAGCGCTGTACACACCTCCTTAATATGACAGTGGGATCAGCGAGCTTGTGAGGAAAGTTGTAAAGGAAACCGGCTTCAGTGACACGTGATGTCGTCAAAATTGAATTAGCACAACGAGAAGGGAAAATTAAGACGTGGGAAAAGACTCATCAAAATAGTAGCAAACACTTTTCAAATCTTTTCTCTCTCTCTCTCAGAGAAAGTGAGAGTGAGACGCGAGAGAGATGAAAAAAAAACTTCCTTTGATCGTGCTCACACACTCAGCAAACGCATCATCGTTTGGAGAAACAGCTATGTATGTACGTTGCTCATAGTATGAAAACTAAGCAATATATCTTTCGGTTTTTGGGATGGTGTGGAGGAGGAGATGGAAGAATGTGAAAATTTTGTGAAGTGGAAGGCAACAGGTACTTGGCATTAAATCTTTCATCCACTTTTTCCCTTCTTGGCAAACTTTTTCTTTTGTAGAAAACGTCTTCTCTGTCGACTTGGTACTCCCATCTCTGCATTTCTCTTGTCGAAAATTTTGTGAGTGTTTGCGTGTTTGCGGGGTGGAGACAAAAGTGTTGGTAATTAGTGGAATAATATGATCAAGACTGAGTTCCACGCGGTGTGACGAAACGGACCGTACACAAAGGAAATAATAATTACAGGTTGAGAACAAGTTGAATTGCGTCAGAATGCACGTGTACTTTAAATCAGTAGATGAATGAAGAGGTCAGGTTTTTTGATTGCGAAACACACTTTTTGTGTAAAAAAGGAGCTTGACGTGAGCCAAAAACCGGATCAGGAGGATATACACATGCATTTGTGTTTGATGGAATTTTCTGCGGTAAAAAACACACATTTTTAAAGTGAATCAAATGAATGAAAGATCGGATTACATGGTGTATACACAAGCCTTTCCTCTATTGAAAAAAATAATACACTCGAAATAAGGTGCTACTTTGACAACAAGACAAAAAAGATTTTTTTTGCCTTCAAGCATTAAATTACAAACGATTATTGGTGAAGTTTTGTGTAATTTCATTATTACACTGTCACTGATACAGGTTTAACTGAATCCCCATCTTCTTTTGTATCAAAAAAGGGGAAAAGGCATATTGAATTTTTGGGAGGTTTTCCAACCTTTTTGGTTTCCCTTTTTTGAGAATTTTTTACTAGGAAAAAAAAGGTGGGGATATGAATAGCCAGATTATGGCTGGATACGTCATGTTTATCTTGTCAAATAATAATGATTTCGTTCTCATTTTCAAGTAGCACATTATCCCGTTAGAGTATCATCTCTTGGGGACTGTAATAATAGTATACACAATGGAAAGTCAGAGATGTGTTTTTTTTTATAAAAAAAATATTACTTTCTCTTCTCCTTCTTTTTTTTGTAATTTAATACGTTTTAGGGGAGAAAAAATTAGGATTTATTGTGTTGGTCATTTACTATTTTTTTGAGATCACCAAAACTCTTGACAATTTTCCAGTCTCCTTTACGCCCGTTTTTTGAAACGGACTGTTTTGTGTTGAGGACAGAAAAGAGTGAGTGGAATTACAAGGAAAATCTGTCTTAATACACTTTCAGTCAAGTTTCTCATCCCGTAAGGAATCCTTTCAAAAAATGGGATTTTGTGAGTAAGCACTCTTGACGAAACCGCACACACAGTGTGTGTTTGCAAAGGTCACAACATATGTCAACTCGATCTCTGCTCTGTCATCCAACTCTCAAATGTAACGGACCAAAAGCTAGGGAAACCCGTACAATCCAACACTACGTACACAGTGGCTATTGTGAATTTTCCCAAAGTTTGCATTTCCAATTTGCAAGTGTAATCCGTACCTTCCCCTTTTAACCATTTTTAAAAGCTATCTTCCTCTTTCGGGACTCAAAGTGTGAGTGTGTGTTCAATATTATGCACCCAAAAGTATACATTTTTTGAATGGAGAGAGAACTCTAATGGAATGTTGTATGTTTGACTGGCTCTACACAAAAAAGTGGATTTTGCATTAGACATTAACCCTTTTTGTCCAGATGCAACCTGTCCTTATCTATTGATAACGGGCCTTGAATGATGACGCCAAAAATGTGTAATACATTAAACAGTCTTTTTTTTTGTCCGAATTAAAACTTGCAAAGGTACGGATGAGTTGAAACCCCTTTTTTCTTCTCCACAAGAGTGAGACCTGCATTTGTCGAATCTTCCCATGGAGTTCAATACTAAATCAGAGAGAGAGAGAGAGGAATGTTTGTGATTTGAAAATTGTATCGAAATGTCCTTTCAAATATTTTTATTCACTTTCGTATTAAATTCAACATAAAAAATTGTAATCCATTTGATGTCCCTGTAAAAGGGTTCAAGCTCACATCACCTTCTTCGGGCTCTCTCAGAGTGAAACGAACACTTCCCTTCTGTCCTTTTTTTATTCTGTTAATCAGCTTGAGATTTGGGAAAAAGGGACACACGGAATGAGAGAATCAGAGAGATGATATAAAAGAGGATGGGGAGAAATTGCACTTTTTTATTCATCATCACATTCATACACGTCTCCATGAGGATGCATGGTCTGAGCCATTTTTCATTTTGAAAACGAGCTCCTTCCTTTGTTTGGTGCACTATCTTTGTGTCCAAAGTTCCTCCATGCACTGTGTTTCTCCTAGTGTTTACGTGACACGAAAAAGAAAATGAATTATGCATTAAAAACTGTGTATGAAAGGGTTAACGCAGCAAAAAGAAGCCCTTTTGTCAATCCGATACTTTCCTGATTGGGAAAAACCTTTCAGTGACCTTTATGATGCCTGAACATTGATTTTTTTCTGTGCTAGCAACCTAAACGCAGAAATGTTGGTACAACCAACAAAACCATTTCAGTTTGAAAATGAAATTGCTTTTAGCTTGTTGCTGAAAAAAGGATCACTTGAACACATTGATGTCCGATGCTCCACTCCGTTGACGGCAGTAATGTTTTGAGAAAGAAATTAAATGGGTGTATAGTTTACAGAGAGTTAAGAGGTGAAGTGACGTAAAAATGGATATTTTTGGAATTAGGGTTGTTTCTTTTTGTACACTTTGTGTTTCCACTGTCTCCCGCTTGAAATTCGGTGTAATGCTCAATGTTGCTGTCATAATGGAGGAAAAATTGTGCACATGTACCACCCTAAAAATAACTTTGATTTTTGTGTTTAAAAAAGAGTTTAAAAAAGGTCAAATGTGGTCAGTTGAATACGCGAGATTTTTAACGCTCAAGTCTGCTACGCTAGCCAGATATCATATGAGAGAAAGAGAATAAACATTGAATAGAGAAACAAGCGACAATTCCATAGGCTACAGTCTCACATTGCCCCGCTATCTTGCACAAAGGTTAGCTTTCGTTGCTGCTCCACATATGCCAAAATAAAGACGAGCTTGATGAAAGCTAAAAATAGTAAATTTTCATGGCTTACCACTTCCCTTCTAGGATTACACATTACGGTGATTGCCATTGACAATCTTAATCGCGAGCGTGTCGCATGAAACAATATTCCAAAGGATCACAATTAGTTTGATATTTCATCATTTCAGTTATTTCCATCCGTGAAAATGTTTCATCTCTGATGCGTCTTCTGCGTCTTTGGCTCAAAAATGTCGCACACACGTGCGGTGCACAGTAGCCCAATTTATATTCCTCCAACTCAAAATCCGAGGCGGACTAAATCCAGAAATTGTTTGAAGAGCCTCAAAGAAACAACGGTATCATTGTCACGGCGCCTTCTCAAAGAATTGATCTCATTTCACAGAGCATCGACATGCTTCCTTTGAGAACGTGAAGAGGAACTTGATCCGGCAAAGAGTTCTCCCATTTTTCTTGCAATTAGCTTGACTTTTGAGGATATAACAAGTTCATCCTCCGTATAAGAGAGCACCTGTACCTCTTCGGTGAAGAGAAGTTTTGTATTCTTCCCGGATTTTCTTCTCGCGGAGAATCTAATCCGAACGACAAAGACACAATACACTCCGACAAAAGTATATCAAAATGAGAGCGGGATTGTGCTTATCAACATGAGGTTGACAAGCTAAAAACAATACACGTTTTATCCAGGTTCAACCAAACAAATTGCTGCATTTTCAATGTAGAATACCTGTACCTGCTCGCGTATTTTTTTTTGTGAATTTCAAACAAGACCAAAGTTTGCGGAAACTATTATTATTGTCGACAATTGCTGCTTCAATTTCACATTTTGGTGAAATGGATTATTTCGATACAATCGTGTCGCTTTAATGAGGCAAGGCTCTTTGAAACTATTATCCAAAGGCCAATGGACAACTCTTTGGTGTTTTAGGCATACATGTATATTTTTTGTACACTTTGCAAATGGAGGTTTGCCAGAGCTGCGTGAAATTCCTAAAATATCTCTTTCATCCTTATTGGATCATTGTCATCGTCAGGAGCGAACAATTGGAGAGTAACGACGAAAAGCGAACATCATCACATTTCAACAAATTTAACCCCACAAAATGGCTTTCTCCCTTGTGCTGCCACATAACTACAAACTCAGCTTTGTCTCCTATTTGCTCAAATGAGCAGTTACAAAGTGAGAGAGCTACAGCTTTCTCTCGAGTTGCTTAATTTCAAAATTTTCACAGAAGGAATTTTACGAAAATAACTCCCATTAGCGACGGAAACACAGGGGAGAAACGAGAGGAAAACGGTTATGATTATGATTGTGGTTATGTCAGAAAAAAATACACAACGACCACCAGGAACGAGGAAAGGAGGGTGCTACTCTGAAATTGCTTACCTGGATTTTAAAAGGGATGTCAACAAACATTCCTCCTCCTCATTTATTCCTCTCTGGCGTTCTCTCTGTATTAGTTGGGTATAATATTTTTGTTGCAATGAGAAAGCATCTCATCGCCGTGTGACCGCCATTCAACTCGTTTCTCTCTTCATTTACATTCTTTGCATAAATTTCACATCATTTTCCTCTCTCGTCTTGCGAAGCCCTTTTGTGTATATACACCCACAGTCTTGCTCTAGTCTCATTCATTCTGTTTTCCAAGGGGTTTTGTCTTTTACGAGAGCCACAAGTTGTAAGAGTGTGGTTTTAATGACTTTATGGAAAAAGTGGAGTGCACTGTACACACATTCTGAGCGTCTCTCACTTCGCGTGGCGAACAGAGTAAAAAAGGTGCTCCTCACAGAAACTCCTTGTTTTTCTCGCTTTTCGCACTCCAGTGAAAGGAGGAATGAATATTCAAAATGATGGCAACGATGATGAGACTAGTTGAGGAAGAACACATTCCACGGGGAAGCACAAACTTGAGAGAGCCAGAGTGTGAGTCTTGTCTTTGTGAGGAGCCCAAGTTTGCCTTTAAAGAGGTGGCAACTGCGTGCGCTCATATGGTGGCAACAGGTAGGGATTAAGATGAAATGACAGGAAAAAAGAGAAACGACCCTGGAACGCATCCCGCCTCCACTCGTTATCGTCCCGGGCGGAGTAACTTCGGGGTGACAATGAGGGCGTGTTCCCATCGACGTGTCAACTATAAAAACTTAAATGGTTCTGATCTAGTTTGAATTGACAGATTAGATAATTTTGCAATTGATCACAATGTGTGGGCAAAGGAGAATAGTTTTCAAGAATCTCCAAATGTATGTTTGTAAGCGTTTCTGGATTTTGAAAGGAGCGTTGGCTTGCGTTCTGCTTTTTTCATTTTGTGAGTTGGATCTGTGTCTTTATCCTCTTGCCAGAAATAGTTGTGAAAAATTTTTTGTTTCCGTCTCCAAGACCAAAGGCCTCTAATGGGAACTTCGTCTCTGCTTGTTTTCTACGCATACCTGGAGCAAGAAAGTGTGAGAGTGAAAAGCAATTTTTTTCTTCTTCAGAACCAGTCTCACACACGAAAACATTACAGCGAAAGAGAAAGCTAACCAATTTTCTTGCTGACTATTGCCCTTTTTGTTGTTCACCAGAGAAAATATCAGAATCATCAGTCTTCCTTCTCTTTTTTCCTAAGTAAGCTCTAACCACACTCTCATACATTTTTTTTTCACTCAGTGACGGCATGACACGGCAAAAAAAAACTAGTATTCCAGTCCATTTTCCTTGAGAGAGGGAAAACCAGTTTTCCGGACAGCGTACAAAAAAACCACGACGCTCAGCAATTACAGCGGGACAATCTCATTGATTTTGAGAAGGGAACGGGGGATTCCTTTTGCTGAGGCTGAAGGAGAGGAAGAACCCGATTCCACTCAGATATCGCGCTGACTTCGCGAGAAAAAAATGGGAACCTTGAGAAAACGCAGAGACTGTGAAGAAAAAGGCCACTGCTGGCTATATCTAACGATGTCGTGCAGCTGGCGAACTCGGAACAATTCAGCGGTTGTGTTTGAACTCCGTTTTTTGCTGTGGGTCGTTCGAGATGGATGGATACACAAAATAGATTGACTTTTCCCGGTTGAACAACGAGAATTTTTACCGTCTCCCAGGAAAGTTTGGGAGAGACGAGAGTGACACTTCGGCTAGAAAGTGTGGCGTACACTCGTCATTGTTGTTGCTTTCTACAAAATTACCCTAACAATAATCCTGTACACATTCTCTCCCACTTTCTCCTCCAGCACATTCAATGACTCTGTGTATCTCGTAGAGACGATACGCAATGGAAAAATGAACTTGTGGTATATTCCTAAAAAAAGAAGGACGGACAAAAAATGCAATGCCATCATATCATCGTCATCATCACCTTCTTTTTTGGTTTTGGTTTATTTTGTACTATGGGGGAAAGGGCTTTAGTTTCTTTTCTTCCGCACGCACTTCATCTCTAGATTTAATTTTTGTCCAGAAAACACCAACAAAACGTACATTCAAGAAAAAACCGTTGGATCGATGAATTTATGTATGGATATTATGTGTTTGTTTTGTTGTGGACTCGTCGGAGTGTTTTTTCTTTTGTTTATTGCTCACTCACGCATAAAAATATGCATCGCTCGACGAGGAGCAATGAAGGGTAGCTCGTTTGCAGTATTGTTTTTGCGCATTGCTGTTCCATAAAAGGGTAACTTGTTATTGTGCTTTGTGTACGTTCTCACTACTGGAGAGCTATGAGCCAAAATGTATTTATTATCCTTTGATGAACGACTACTGTACTGTGTCTTATTCGCCTCTTTTTTTATTGGTAGTTGCTCTCCCAAACTAATCATCATCCTTTCCAATTTCGATCGCCGCGTACTTTCTTCCCTGCTTTTCAATTCAATTTATTAGCCTTTCTTTTTTTCCCTTTCTCTCTATTTTTTTTATTCTGGCCCCGGTGGTAGCGGTAAGGTTACTCCACTTGCGAAGTAAACTTTCTACTCGCAACTAACTGCATCTTTTCTTGAGTCCACGAGTTAGTTTCCATGTCCAAGCTATTTGGAAGAAAGTCGTACACAGTCGTACATGTGGTGGATAGAGAGAGAGGGGAAAAGTTGGGAAAAAAGAAAAGGAGTGTCCCACGAGAGTGGCTTTCGTTAAATGACAGGTTCTTCTCTTCCGTTGACATCGATTCCTTTTTATTAGTGTTGTCCTTGTGCTTTCTCTCCAAAAAAATCTCACGAAAAGTAACATTTTTTTTCTTGGGAAATACTGGAAAGTATCTAGAAAACTCGGCAATCCTATAGTATCGTCATCATCATATATTTCTCAAGAGAGAAAGACAATAGACCTACAGGAGAAAAAGGGCTGAGTGAGGCACAAACAAGACACGAGAAAAAATACAGAGCTCTATTTTCCCTCTTCCATCGTCCATATGTGTACCCTAATTCTCTGGCAAATATATTACTTTCACTTAACCATAATATAGGCTTGCAACGTACACACGGCTCACCACGACTTGTATACTTACATTCATTCCGTCTTTACATCCATATGCATGTGATTATCTCCGCTTGACTAGCTATATACACTGGAAAAGAATACGAAGTGGAAGACAGAGAAAAAATGAACACGGTCTCAAATCCTTTTTCTTATTTCCTTTTATTATTTTTGAGTTTCTTCTTCTTTCGAAAAAAATTGTCCTTGTTATCCTTCTTTTTCCCTTTTCTCTCATCTTTTTCTCTGCACACAAAGCAACTTTTCCTTTTTAGAATGGACATTTTCCCCCTTTCCTCAGGATCAACTTTCCCTGAAGGATACTCATGGCAAGAAAGCTAATGAATGTGGAGCTAAGGACACAATACGGAGAAAAAATGTGGGTATATACATCCTCACACTAGTATACTTGTTGTATTGACCGAAAACATGTCTTGTATTTTTTTCTAAGTGTGGAGCAAACGAGAGTGCCAAGAAAAAAAAGAGTTTTTCTCTTCTGGGCTCCTTCCATCAGAGATCATCATTGTGGAAAACGGAAGTTTACCCGAGTTTATCCTTTTTACATCATTCTCTCCAGCTCTCTGGCGTCATCGTACAAAAAACTATACGCAAACATATGCATTTACTCCTCACCACTGGTACTGCAATACGATAAATACTTTTAAAAGAGACTCTCCTTCTTCCCTCGGTCTTCCACATAAAAAGGTATCTTTACACTGCATTTCTTGGAGAGCAAGGAACCGATGGGAGATCAGGTTTTTCCGTATCACAATAAAATGGAGAAATGGCCTCTTTGTTTTCTTACAATATCATCTCCCATGCTAATGCATACATCCCAATTTTTGCCGCAGTCACCATTCCACCGAGAAAATGAACAACTCTTGTTTTCACACATGTGTGGGGCATATGTGACAAAAATAGACAGTGGATAGTCAGAGGAAAACAAGACGTTTTCTATAAATTGGACTAAATTATTATTGTATTTTCTAGACCATGAGTCTCCTTCAGTATTGGCATATGCTAGAAAAAATAGCGTCGTTGTACTTCACTCGTAGAAACCACGATCGGAAATGTACGTATGTATGTATGTCTTTTATGTTTTTTTTTCTCCCTTTCACCTTTTTTTTCTCGGGAAGGAAATGCCCGAGGGAGATTTCTCAACGGGAAAATAATACATGCATTTATGACTTCTTCATTTTTTCTTCCTCACACTCAAAGGGAGAGAAAATGGAGAAAGCATTTCGACGGAGGTGGTGGTGATGAAAGTATTGTAATGTAATACGGTATTTTCATCGATGCCTCATATTGGTCGATACTCGTCATAAAAACAAATAAGTATCAGGTAGTCGTGAGAGTGTTTGGCTCGTTGTAAAAAAACCACTTTCTCTCTTGCGTTGTGTCTTTTGCTTTTTTCGCGACTCCTTCACTTTTGCATTATAAATGTGGAAAAAAAGTAACCACGTGAAACACAAAACCAATGGAGAGCGTAGAAAAAACTGTAAACCAACTTTTCCCCTCTCTTTTATTGTGTAATTTCCAGATCCCGCTTCCACTGTCTCCAATGCAAATATGTGGCCTTTTTATTTTCTTCAGGAAAATACAGCTTCTCCATCTCTTTCTCTTCATGGATCGCGTAACAAAGAAGACCGCAGAATTCCATTTTACTCCACGAGTTACCTCCCGCATCCCGGTTGTGATCAAGGTAATAAATTTAGTGTATACTGTACTCAGAAAAATACAAAAAAATATATACACATATTTTTTTTCATCTCATTTACATTCACGTACGTTTCGAACTCGTATTCTTTTCAAGCCTACTTTCCCCACAATACAGACGAAATGATAGTGATCAATTTTTTCCCCGTTGCTCTGTATGTGCTTTGCCTAGACAAACATCATCTGGTTGGCGCTTTCACGAAATATGGAATACACACCGAAATTTAGAAAAGAAAACCAAATTTTCTTTCATGTTTACTCAATCCAGCAGAAAAAAAGTCATGATCCTATTCCCGCTTGCAATGAATGCAACATCATACAATCACATCTATAAATATTTGGTTTCTCCATGCCTGCGAATGGTTCGCGTCTCCTTTTTGTCCAGGGAAAAAACGTAGTTGCGCTGTCTTGAATTTGTTTTTGTTGATGTCATCATTACTGTTCCGTATCCAATTGCAGGATATTTGGTTGAAAATACATTTTTTTCGGGAGGGTTTACAAAAAAATAAGCCTAGAAAAAAAGTACTGTGAAACAAAGTTTGTGGGGAAAACAGTCACCGTTTTTTTACAGAATGATGGTCACACACAATGTTTATGTATACATGACACAGACTTATTGAGTTTAATGGCGACTGACTGAGCCAAAAACTCGGAGTATTTGGATAGGAAATGAGAGAGAGAAAGTGAAGGAGAAAGCTTTCTCTTGTCAAGTAGGCACAATCCTTCGACTATCTATGACGTGATGGAACACGGTTGACGACTTCCAGGATTTGCATGAGATCAGATGAAAAAGCCATAGTTGCGCACACCAGAGCGCTGTTTTTTCTCCAGGAAATATATATACATCTATTTCTCTCTGTGTTTTCACCCATGTACACATTTTTTCTTCTTCGTTTTCTTTTTTATGTCGTCAGCCAATGACGAGAGAAAGGATAGAGAACACACTTTTCTGTGGTGTGGTTCCTATTCTTTTTTCTCCTGTTTTTCCCGCTGAATATCCATCAACTGTCGGAAACGGCTCATCTTGGTCGCACAAAAATAACCCTTTTTCTTTCTCGTTCTCTCGACCGTTCCAGAGAGTCAAGGGAAAAAGCTTAGAGAAAAAAAGTTGCAACTCTTGTGGAAAACGGAGAAACCGTTTCCTTTCAACAGTAGGAAAAAAATACCTTATAAAGGCTCCACTCCTTGTTTGTCCATCCATCCATTCTTTTGTGTGTGTAAAAAAGGAAAAAGAGGACAAGGGAACAGACAGCAAGAAGAAAAACATCGTTCAAATTTCTGCTTGACTTCTTTCCTCATTTTCTGCTCTGGATAAAGCTCCGAATGTACATTTGCCGTTTTTTTTGTTAAGAAAAAAGAACAACATAAGCACACGTATTTTTTTTTAGCAAACTCGGATACACGCTTGTGTATTTGTGGGAAGGAAACAGAGTAAGAGAAAGCCCATCATTTTTCTTATTCAGGCCACGAAAGCACAAGATGAAGTCGAAAACGACGACGGTGTACACTTGGAATAGGAAAATGGAAAAAAGTCAGAAAAAAAATACTGGAGAGGATTAGCTTGTCTCTGGGTTGATCCTCTTCTCTGTCATCATTCTCCTACATAAAAATGCGCCTCTATCTCACCGCAGATTACAATGGTGCATATATAATTCATCAACACAATAAGACAAACATATTCTTGTCGCATATTCATAAATAGGATATTCAGAGAGAAAAATGTTATTATGTCATTCAAACCAAGATCTTCACGTCCAGAACAGATTAGCCAGGCACAAAAATGTATCATTATGATCATTGGAAATAAACGGATGAGTGGTTTAATATGAAAATAGGAGATAATTGTAATTAAGAGCTCTCTCTTGACCTGATTATAATCTCGTTTTAAAGGAGCGAAAGCATGTTGATTAGGGAGCTCACTTCAACTCTTATAATGATGCAGTGGTGAATACAGGGAAAAGAGTATTTTAGGTACTCCAGTTGAAGGGACGAGTACTGTTGTCAAGTGGCTCCCTTGATGTTTATCAGAGGCTTCTCGTCTGCTATCGAAAAAGGAGCTGACGATGATTTATACTTGGACTGTGAATGGTTGCCAAAACAGAGACATGTCCATCAGGCTGATGTTGTCATGATGATGATGTTGATCCACTTGGATTTCCACATCTTCCCATTCTTTTTTTTCTACACGCTTTCATCGCTCCCAACCACATTTTGAGCTGCTCGCGGCACTCTGACTTTTGTGAAGGTAGCACATCATCGCGATCGTGTGATGATGGTACGGGTTGTTGATGCAATTTTCCTTGAGGATGAGTGGCTCACTGTGTATGATGATGAACACACAGGGTTTTACAGAGACACACGGTGATGGGATCCCGATCAGCGAGAGAAAAATATGTATATTTTTTTGTGGAAAGTTTGTGTGTACACACACCCTCTCTCTGTCGACACTCAGAGACAGCCTTCCATGTGGTCGACTTTGAGCCCATTAGTCGCACTTGAGTCTCGATCGGTGATTTGCGAGTAGACGAAAATTTTGATGAGATGAGCTCGAAAATGTGACTGAGCCACTGAGGAGGAAGGGAGGAAGGAGGAGGACAAAAAAGCAAAAGTCATCTCAATACGTATGTACATGTGGAGGGCTATAGGAAAAAGATGGGAGAGACGGAAAATTTTCCCGTATGTAAATTTTCTCCGACCAAACTTTGTTTACCCATTTCCACGCTCAGGTAGTCAGGTACGAGTCTTGATGAGAATGATCAGAGGGAAAGTCTCACACAAACGCCATTTATGCCGTGAGGCATGTTCACAATTTTTGATTTCCTCTCACTCTCAGCCTTTCACTCGCAAACACGCACTTCAGCAGGCAATATGAGCATATGTGTTGATGAATTGTCTCTTTGAATTGGAAATGAAAGTGATCGATTTCCTGCGTCGAGTGAATGTCTGTGTGTAATCCCCACCTCGAATCCGTTGCTGACCAAACATGAAATTCCCTCCCTGCGCGAGTCTCTCCCAATATGGTCGACTACGGTCCAAGTCCATCATTCCAAACTTTATACCGCTCTCCACTCTCAGCGTCACACGGTTGAGAAACCCTTTAAGCCCTTTGGAAGGAGAAATCTCGTCAACAATGAAACCCACGCCACTCTTTCGTCTTTGTTGCTGAAGCCAAGAGTCTAGGAGGGAGTGGAGAAAAAAGTGGAGAGTTTTTAGGGAAAGGTTGAGCTCGTGTAGCCTCACGACATACTTTGGAAAGTGAGCTTCAAACCGCATACAATTGTCGTTGGAGAGGGACAAAGATATACTTTCGAGTGGATCATGGTAGCGAGTCGGTGAAAGGCTGCTCTCCGGCGTCGTCACAACTATTCGAAGGGGAAAAACGAGAAGCCACATCAAGTAATTGGGAAAAGTTGTTGATTGCATACAAACACACACATCGGGCTTACCTCATGTTATGCACACAACACAAACGTCACATCAACTTCTGGGTTTGCGCTTCTCAGCCAAACGTGGAGTAAAAAAAAGTTTTTCATGGTTCAAGCTAAACGCGACATTACCAAGCCCATTTATATCTAAGAGACCACCACTGCACGAAGAGGAGGACAGAGGAATTCGGAATGCCAGAAAATAGATAAAGAAACAAAAACAAAGTAAGCCCAGAACAGAAACAGCTTCTATTTAAAATACACGATAAACAACAATCGTCGCAAAAGCATGGACACGTGCTTATTTTATCTAAAATAAAAAAGTGTTCTCTTTTATTTCACATACACCACTTTTAGAAACAACTTCTTATTGCTTCAACGATCAGAAAATAACTCGTCAATAATAATGGTTTGAAGCTTTCGCTGTTTACTATCCTAACTTTTAGCTTCCTTTTCTTCATTACCTTGTCTCTCACATATGGCCGTGGTGATCCCACGATTCTCACCGCACTTTTCCCATGTGTGACACGAACTCACCTCTTTCTTCCTTTCAATGATGCTTATTACTCGTAACGAAGAACCCAGAGAAAAAAACGCTGACAATCCACACACGACGGACTTTAATATGCATATACATCATTAAACGAATAGATTTTGTAGATACGATGCATGCATGTATTTCCTAACTCGCACGTCTCGCCGTCTTAAAAAGTCGTGTCAAACGGCGTAACAATGCTTCGTGTTTCCATGCATCTTTCGCTGATCAATAGTACGTGAAGATATGTGATCACAATGATACTTTTAGCATCTACTAAACTGCTTTTTGTAGCTGAATATTTTTTGGAAAAATCCTTATGAAGTCAACCTCGTTGTTGATTTCCAAGGATTCGAGAAAAAACGTTGGGTGGAACATCATCAATCCGGTGTGAGCTTGCCACCTTTTTTCCTACTCTGCATTTTCAATTGCAAACATAGTTTCCGCATTTTATTGCTCTCTTCTCATTATACAGGCATGCACGCCTGGTTTCCTCGTCAAAGTCGTGTCACACAACACACTTCATACTCATACATGCTTTCTCTTCTTTTTTCTCACTTTCTTTCCCTGTTGGCATGCCCGCACACATTGCTCATTTTATGAAATTTTCCTCAAGTCAAGTGAAAAAAGTGGTGAGTACTTCTCACTTGTCATCTTAAAAACTGAAAAAAATATCCGCCTCCTTGAGGGAGTTTCTTCCTCTCGAAGAAAATCCATATGATCAGGAAATATATGTCTGTGGTCCATGTCTTTTCTGGCTTTCTCTCTCCGTACTATTTTTTCGTCAACTCACAATTTTCCGGGTGGGTGTGTGTGAATGACGACGTAGTGAAGCAAGAGAGAAAGACGGTTTGCGACGGATGAATGGGTAAAAGTACACAAGCCGGTGGCTTTCGCTGAATGTGTACACCTCTATATTAAATACGTGGGGATGGAGACGATGATAAACAACACGATTGATGTATCTCTCTCTTCCCTCACACACCTCCAACACTCTGTATGAATGTATTTAAAACGAAATGTACAAAATGCAAATGCTCCGAGCAAGTGAATTGTAGCGGAGACAGGCAAGAGAAGGAGAAAGCAATAGTGAGGAGAGAGTCAAAGCCCAACATCGCACATACTACGCTGTTTTTTTCGCGATTTTTGAGGTTGATGAGCGACAGTCAAAAACTCTCCATTTTCAATGAGCACATACCAAACACTCTCATTGTTAGGGAAAAAGATGTACATTCTCGGGGAATGCAATATGGGCGCTCACACAAACAAACATATTTCTCTCACCACTGTATCAGAGTACGTTCGCGTGTGACGAGAGACATTTGGAAAAAAAGACGAACATTACTTTTCATTTCCCGTCACTCATTCCTCCACATATGCTATAGATAGATGGAAGAGAGAGGAAAATGACAATCGTGTAGTGGAATGTCACTTTTCTTCATCAGTTGTCAGAAATATGCTAAATACCTTTTTTCCACAAGGCCAACATCACACAAACCGCGCAATACATACGCACACATGAACTGCGTGCACAAATATCAGAGCGTATGTCTCACATTTTCCAGATTTTCACCACTCGATTCCCTTCCCCAAACGGAGTGAGCGAGGAAAACGGAGAAAAAAAGAACGGGAGAGAGAAAGAGAGAGAAAAGAGATCACTCTTCTTTCTCTGGGTGTCATGCAAATTTTATGAAATTACCGTCCCACAAAAACCAGCAAGTCATGTTGTCTCTTGAATGGATCATCTATATGCATGCCGCACTCCGGTTGTAGCTCTCACTTTCCTAAAATATTGTTATCCATTGGCGAGGGAAAAAGAAATTATATCTGTTTCCACCAGCCACACATTCCACACATTGTCGCTTTTCCCTGCTTCACCCAGAGATTTTCATATTTATACAGTGTAGTCTTCACGGTTTTATGCATCTCGATGAGAATGGTTTGGTATTCCCTTATTTTTTTTGGTAACCTCTGTCACATGTCAGTTTCTGTCAGCCGTGCACATATTTATGCACACATCCTTTGTACATCTCACCGAGCATTCATTCACTTTCTCTCTGCTCATATGTGGAAACTCGTACATAAACATGAACACTTTTTCCGAAGGCTTGTGGTAGGGGAAAGTTTTGAGGTGGGTTCCTCTCTTTCCCCACCTCGCTGTCTGAGAGGGCGCCATCTCTCTCGGTATTAGATCCAAGTCCAGTGAAGCTCCAAGTGGTGGTGGTTTTCCCCACCTACAAAGAGGGTGTGTGGTAGAGGGAACGTATATACATTTTTCTCAACCCTTCAACAAAAAACGACGGAGCATTGTCGTTATTACTCATTGTCCTCTGTACGTGCACTCCAACAACTCTCGAACAAAGTGTGTGTCTATGTGGCCTTGTGGTTTCTGCTTCAAAAGAGTCATCATCTTCCTTTTTCCATAAGTCCTTGCACTCACGGAGACACACACACACATGTGTGTGTATTTCCCGAAGTCATTATCATTACGATTATTTTCATTATTAATTTTGACTTCCCTCAAAAGGTAGAGAGGATGGAGAGGGAAAAAAATAGATATGACTTCGTCGAGAGTGTGTGGTTCTCGGTGAGTTTTAGTGAAGAGAAATTTTCCACATGAGGCATACCTTGTGTAGTCGTCACTCGAACAAAAATTCCACATACTCCTCTCTTCCGCTCTTGTGGAGTTGAAACCTCAAAAAAAAATTGGCAGGAGGGAAAGCGACGTTTCACCCAGCATTGTATACCAGTTGGCATTATTACTGTTTAGTGGCGCACACATAACGCACATCTGCACCTAATGTAGTGAGGTGGCTCGAGAGTGAGCAAGATGTGGGATTATTGAATGGTGTACACTCATCATCAATGTGACAGGTATGTTGGAAATAGTCATTTTTGACTTTACACACGAAAACCGAGAAAACCACGGCGCTCCATTTTCAACCTTTTTCTCCGCTCCACCTTTCAAACTCGATGTTCATAACGTCGCTTTTCCAACCCTCTTGAAAAAATTGTTTCAGCACTACACTTGTGTCTCACATGTTGCGACTTTTGAACTCGAGCTCTTTACTAATTAGTCTGCTTAAAAAATTCGATACTTAACTCTCCTACGTTAAAAAATCGCCTGGTACGCTCTAGACTAACAATTGGTTTGCATAACAAAAAGGACTCCCATTTCCTTCCTCCCGTCTCAAAGGTCTGTCTCCGTCACCATCGTCCTCGTATCACTCAGCATTTCTCATCTTTCACCCATTTACTCTCTCTCTCTCATGTAATATTATCCACGTCTACATTACGGCACACTCATCCACCTTTCACGTGTGTGGAAGGTGCTTCCATTACAGCAACGTAAAAGCCTCTCTGTTTGTGTGTGTGGTTTTCCTTTTATTTCATCTTCAAACCAAAAACACAACGGACCACTTTCACATCGGCGACTTCTCTGTTGAGCCAACAAAAGTGGGAGACAAGAGACGTTGAGCAAGAGTACAAAAAAAACTTAATATGGAGAACACAAAAGTGGTGGTGTTTGTATGTGCTCTCGTCCTGTGCTTTCCATAAACATAAAATAAACCACAAAATTCAGTTAGTCACACGAAACGGGAGAAGCAAAGAGAGAAAGTGGAAACGCCACAACAAAATCGAAAATTATTGGGAAATACCACTGAGACGTACATCCTCACCACCTGGCGTTCCAGGTGAATGTCGTTTTCATGTTGGCTGCCTATCAAAATTCATCACATATGTGAGAAAGGGACTCGTATAACATCACTCATGTTTCACAGGATATCATCACTTCTCTCCACAATTCTCTAACAATACGCACCACATGGACGGCGTACAAGGGTTTGTACAATCACGCTTCCCCACAGCCATCTACACTTGTTTAGCTGAACTGAACCACACCATGGGAAACTACGGCCCCGTTCTCTGCTTCACTTTTTCCACATTTCCAAAAGCTCTCTTTTCTTGTAAAACCCACCGAGTCCACTGTCACTTAACTATTATACTTTTTATGCATGTTGAAACACACGCAGTGTGTTTTTCTGTGCAAAAAGTGACCTTGAGAAGGATAAGTAACGTCCTTGAACTTCTCTGTATACATTCTTTTTTATATCCCGTTGTCTTCCGCCTTCTTCTTTTTCACTCAAAAACCATATTAATTATGCAACAATCCTCCTACTCGAGAAGATTGCAAAAAAACTTGGAACAAGCAAGAGAAAAAAACATTTTTTTTTTGCTTTCCACATTCTCATCTCATGAAGGCTGCACACTTGCAAACAATTTTTTTTGGAGAAAGTACATAATGAAAAAACAAATATTGTGTAAACGTCTTCATAGTAGACACAATATTTTTTGGCAGCCTTTTTCTCGTACCATCCAGAAACACAGAGTCGATGACTCAACGCTCTATTTTTCTATCGCTATCATTCAGCCCTATGGAAGGTTGAGTTTGAAAAAAAAATAAACGAGGCTGCTCTCGCAATGTCTTAATCATTTTCCTCTCTCTCTCAATGTGAGTGTATGCTGCTCCAAGTGTTCTTTCCAAAAGAAAACTGAGAGATGAGAGTATATCGTCAATAAGTAGTTTGTTGCATATTACAACATGTACTCGTGCATGGGAGGAAGAGCGCGTCGCGTTAATGAACTCTCTCTCTCAGTCTTTTCTCTTTTTATGCTCTCCACTTTGGTGGCCCACTTAAACATTATTATTAGTGCGAAACTTGTTCCTCTAGTTTTTTTAGAGATGAGCGTAAAAGTGTGCCAGTCTAGCACCCTACTATCTCTGTTTCTTACGAAAACTTCAAGTTGTAACCTTGCTTTTCGAGTTTCCCTTGCACTTCCATAGAACGACGCGTTCCTCTCTGTAGGAAAAGCAAGTATGCAAAAAAGTGACTGGAAGGGGTTTCCCCGTTTTAGGAGCCAGGCTGTCTGCCTCCCTCGCTCTCTTATCTTGGAAAAGTTGACTCAAGACAACGGAGATATGACGCTCTCTCACTCATTTACTCTATGCATATATCTTCCGACACAATGCACTTGCAGATTCCTTCTGTCTCTCGCGTATGTCTGCTCATTTCCATGCGAAAATGGAAACGCTCATTTCGACTCCAAAGATGTTCCATGACTGCTTCAAAGAAAATTCTTGGAGCTACGACGTCACATAATATAAAACTTGCGTAGGAAGCAAAGGAAAGAGCTTGCCTCTTCTCTCCATGTTCTTTTCCACCTCTCTCACGCACATTTCTCTTCAAGTTCAGTTTTCATCGAGTCACAAAAATACGCGTGAAAATGCCAGCGTCGAGAGTTGGAAGTGGGTTGAGAATCGTGTCTTTCTAGTTCAAGGACCTCTTCCGTTTTGTCTTCACTACGTGAGACGCGTTTGTACATGTGCGTAGTTATAATGACAGGATAAAAAATGGAACAAACTTTACCGCCTCTTCCCACCGTCCTTGCTGAAAACTGCATCATGACTTCAATGGAGTTGTTCTCCTGGAGAACTCGCTGAAAACTTTAACGATATTTTTTGTGCGTTTCGCACTTTGTATGATTTATATCATAGACATGGCAAACTGCAAACTCCGTGAATACAGTAAAATAACGTCCTCCTCCTCTCGCTGTGGGGTGCCGTTATATCGAAGTTAGACGAGGAAAGGGTTGCGTAATGTTTGATTGTTCACACAGGTGCACCCTCTAGCAACGCTTTTCAAAATTACAAAGAGCCCTTCCAAGGGCACCACTGGTGACATAGCCGAGCTCCAAAACCCTTCATTTAATCCCAACTGATCTGGCAACATCGCAAAAGGTTTCCTCGGGGTGATTGTGTACCTTTTCCAAACCTGAATAAAAAGGGGACGACCCTTTTTTTTCTATTGAGAACAATGCCAAAGGAAGCACAGGGAGATGCCTGAGAGAGAACAAAAAAATGCTCAACTTGGCAAAATGTTGGTAAAAGTGGCAAAAGTTGTATGTATTTTACGTGTTCATGTATGCCTTTCTTTTCTCTCCATTAATTCAGCACTGCAACGTATTGGCCACCTGCTGAATATTTTTAGAAGAGGTGGTTGGTGCATTGCAGTAAAAGTGTAAATAAAAGTTGCAAAAAGAGTTGGGAGTTTGAAAACGCTAGGATTTCAGTTTGATACTTAGTTTAAAATTTGTAAGAATTATGTCCAGTCCAGTCTCCTTCTCGGGAGAAGAGAAAATAATGGCTGTGTCGCGACAAGGATTATTATTCACAAGAGAGTCACACACACATCGTCGCAAGCGTTGTGTTGTTCTCTCCATAAAATATATACCTAACCAAGGTCTCCAGCAAAGCTTCTTTCTCATTCGTCTCTTTGTATACAGTTCTAAAAATTATGCGTAAATTTTAGTATTGAGAAACATTGTAGTAGTCTCCAACTTTGTTTCCGACTTCACATTTCAATCCCCGTTTTTCCTTTATGTGTCTCTTTAAAGAATTTTTTCACCCTTCTCAAAAAAAATGCATTTTCTCTCCCTTTTTACTGTTTCGTCGTCACTAGACACATGTGCAAGTGTAGATAGAATGAGCGCCTCCTTTTTTACTCCTTCGAGACATGATTACGTTTTTAGTGGTATCAAACACCGTCCCGAAGATCATATTACCGTCATTCATTCCAAGCTGTACATAAAGGCACACTCGATGAAAGCAATATAATTTGGAAATTGAGAGTAACAGCGACACTCTCCTGTGTCGCCGTCCCTCACGGTTGGATAGTGCTCTTCGTGTAAAGAAACACAATTTGGGCAAACGAAAAAAAAGGAGAAAATCCATTTAATTTTTATTTGTTTTAGTCTTTTTGATTCTTCACTTGTGAAAAGATGGATAACCAAGGAGTGAACATCTATACGGAGGCTTCGCTCTCTAAATGGTTTTTCATGTACTTTCCCCATCAATCAGATGACTCGAGGAAGGACAAGGGTAACAATATGGTTATGGCATAAGATGATTGCAAAACTCTTTTAAATCTTGGACATAATTTTTGTTTTAAGTATTCTTGCAGTCCATTTTGAAATGGTGTAAAGATTACAAAAATTTAAAGCAATGCATTTTTTAAATTTAAAATCAAAAAAGTAATTTTATCCAGAATTAACTAAAATGCAACAGAATAGAAAAGGAATCCAAGATCACCATAATACTCTTATGCACTTTGCGTGTCCTTCTCTTTTTTTTAGAAATAAATGCATTCACATATCTCGACCCTCATTCCTTCAACTGAACTTTGAAGAGAGCGTCATCGATGCATGTGAGTCTCCCAGAAAAAAGTGTATAAAGCACTTTTAGGGATCACCGTTGTCAATTCGTTTTTCTTTGGTATGCACACGACACAGCCAGGAGTGAGTGGAAAAAAAGAGGAGGAAACTTTTTTCCTCTCTCCAACTCCAGAGTATTTCCCAGTTTGAGCAAAGACATGTGTATACTACTGTGTAGTAGTCGTATATAATTTTGAAGGATTCCCGGAATGAGAGGAAGAGGGCAAACAACACAAAACACTTTTTTTCTCTCCCTTTAGGTATATACCCCCTCCCATGGCATTTTTCGGTGACAAACTAAAGACTCACAGAGCGAGAGAGAAAAAAAGGGGAAAAAGTTTTTTCAAAGAATTTTTATAACGTCACTATGGCTACTGCCCAGGACCACCATCTTTTTTTCCACCCTTCCCCTGGAAAAAAATCCATTTAGAGGAGAAAAGTAAACAGGGGAAGAAAAAAAGTTTGATGTCAGCGGGCAGCTAATAACGAGAGGTAGCATGCACTGTGCATGTGGTGCAGTGAAAAAAAGAAGGAGAGCACAGCTGTGAAAACTGCAGTTGAAGCCAAAAAAGTGCATTGGAATCCTTTAAAAACGCACCCAAATTCGGTAGACTGACTATGCACACACCAAGAAAAATATGGCGATACAAACTCTTTTCATAAATGTGAAACCGAATGAGTCACCATCATCATCACCGAAGGCGTACTCAAAGGAGACAAAAAGTTTTTACTTCGATATCACAAGCGAAACACCCTTTGTCCATTATCATCACGGATTTTTTCTTGCTCTCTGTCGCTCATTAAATTAAAAATGAGGGGCGAGCGAAGATTTTTTATATATTGATTTTCCTATTTTCTTTTATCCCATTCATCTCAATGTGAGTGTCCTTTGTCATTTGACGAAAAAAATGCAAATTCACCCTTCATATATACTCACGCTCCCTCTTTAATGCGCGTCCGCTCCATTTGACATTTTTTATCTCAGTATGTCCAGCCCTTGAAGTTGGGAGTTTTGTGCATTAAAAATATGTAGATTGGTATTATGTATGCATTCATTTTCTCTCGCTGATTTGGTTAAATGGTTCTCCCTCGTTTTTATATATACTACCCATTCGAAGTATAGCGAGTGAATATATACAGAACTTTCTTTTTCCTCAACATTTATTTCCCTTGAGCGACAGAAAAAAAGCAAATGAAGGTTGTCCTCGTTTGATGAGAATGGATGGATTGTATGCATAAATGCATTCGTTGTTCGAAAAAACGAGATCCTTTCACTCTAAAAATTGTGTGTTCGTCATCATTTTTAATGATTGTCTATTCTCAACGTGTCCCCAGAGCTCGGACGTTCAATGGGCAAGACATGTGGAACAACATTTGAAATTATTTTCATTTGTACTAGTACAACTTAATAGTGAAGTATAGTCATAAATATGTGTGCCGCAATTCACAATGTTTGGAAAATAGAACAAAGGTTGAGTGGTTGGTTATTCATGATAACTGTTCTGAAGACGTGTACTTTTTTTGTTCTGCATTCTTCGTGATGATCAGAGAGAATTGGTGTTTTCTCCTGTTGTTCTATTGTCTTTTTGTATTTTGCATAAAAATTGGATTTCTCTCTCAGTCTCCCTTCTTAAGACAATGCGGTTGGCGACTATTTTTCCGTATGGAATCGACATATTTTTTCCCTACACCTATCACATTACAACGGCTCCTTTTATTGGATCCATAAAAAGTAAGAGAAAAATCCACAGCGATAGTCACAATTTTGTCGAGTGGCTTAAAAAACCTGGCTCGCATAGGCTTTCAGAGTTTATTTAGATCTTTTGTACAACATCCCTCTCGTCCGTTCACATACAGTTCACACCATTTCCCCAAAGTAGAAAAAAATGATACACACCATAATACTGTGGAGCTATCTTCCATATTTTTTTCTCATTTTTTTTAGCTTTTCTTATCTTCCTTCAGAATGAGAAACCAAACGGAGGAAGCCAACCTTGTATTCCATATTGTATTACTCGGCTCTCTCTGAATGTTGACACTGGAAACTACTACGGTTTCAGTGGTTTTTGTAAGAGAAAGAGAGCGAGTCGTCATGAAAATAAAAAATATGGACGTTCACCTTGTCTGCATTTGAAACCTCTCCATATCCCACACACAATCCTCCAATATTATATACCTAAGAGGAAATCCACAATTTGTGGCAAACCCCACCCGTGAATCGATGAGATGATCCGCACACTCGAGAAAAAAAGGATAAAAAGGAGAATAATAAAAGTATAGCTAGAAACTTATGAGTACACGAATTTTTTCGAGTTTTCGTTTCCAAGTGGCTTATGTGTGGAGTTGTGGCACACTCAGTTTATTGGCAGTATAGATATGATGAGGAATAAAAATGAAAGCTAATCCAGTGAAGGAGGAGAAAATAAATAAGAAAGTATGAAGACACTTTCGCTCTCATTCTCATATTTCTCTTTCTCTCCGCTTTTAAATGTTTTCAATACCTTCTGGCTGGTTGAGAAGGAATTCACAATGGTGTTTGTCTTCTCACTTATTGTGTAGCCATGTTTTTCTTCACTCGCATTGGAGAGGATGTGTGGAAATTATTGGAAGTAGTTGGCAAATGGGGAATTGGAACGTGTTGAAAAAAATGAGATGTACACACACGTACATCCCAGGTTATTCAAAGTTGCCGTGAGTTTGTGTAAAAGCTAGACACTTTCACATTTTCACCGAATCTCTGAAGTGTTTCCTCACCATCTTGTGGAGGATAAGGTATCATCGAAAAGCACAAGTAGAAAATAGGTTGTCATCGTATTCCAAGAAAGAGAATGGGAAAAACGTCTTGCTTTTAGATTTTTTTTGCTCTTACACAAAATGTGTCTCCCACTCCCTCGATGGACTTGAGTTTCATGATCTGCAACAATATTTTCACATGTTATGCACATTATCAAAGAAATAATAATTCGGATGGCGAGATACGCTTTTCTTTCTCTTTCGGAATATATTTTTATGCACACATTTGCTTATTTCTTATGATTGAACTGTCGGTATATCGCCAGCCATCCAATTACAGAGAGACGGTGTACGAAGAGGAAAAGGGCTAGAAAAAGATGGGAAGTCATTGAAAATTAATATTTACACTAAATTTTCTTAGCCTTGTTTTCTAGAATTGTTCTTATGTATTATGATGTGTGTCTAGCCATTGAATTTAAGTTTCTTGTACATGTTTTTGTCGTTGGCGGAGATGTTTTGGTATTCAGGAAAGTTTTCGATGTGTTGGCTTACGCAATACGTAGTCCTTGTCAAACCTTTGATAAATATTTCTTCAAAGAAGTGTCATCATTTTGAACTCGTCTCATTCAGTTCGCTGACAAACGTATGGAAAGTAAAAAATGCAAATTATTTTTGAGGAGGGCGTGTGAAAAACGTTTATGCACCCAATAAATTCCGAGTTATGACTTCGAGTTTTTCCCAGAAACCAAAATAAATACATGGTTCAGGTACACTCGAGTGTGAGAAGCTTCTTGTCTCTTGTTCCTTCTGTATTCTACTGAATTTACTCTCTCTGTTGGCTTGTCTTGAAAACAATAAACCACCAACTACTAAACTCTTGTCGTAAATCAAATATTACAAAAAAAAATTAATTTCCAGCCCACTTCACAATTTTTTTCAAAGTGCTTCCAAGTTTTATGCTATTTGCTACGTTATGTAATGTAACTCGTTTCGAGAACTTTCAGTTGTCTGTAGCCATCACAATATAACTCTGAAGTGATACGACTGAAATATTTTCTACCTCAAATTTGCATTGTAAGTACAAGTAAATCCATATGTAACTAAGAATTAACTTTGTTGTCTCTTTTTGTTAATTGCAGAAAAATCTCAACCTTGTCATCTCGTTAGCATCAGCTTCACCTAGTCAACCAGTGACAACCAGAATACTCAAGGAGCTTATTTTTACTATCGTCGCCGATTACAAAAATTCAGCCGCAATTTTGTGAGCAAATGAAAATTGAATCCAGTTCACCTGTCAACCAAAGACCACACAGCAGCAGTAACAATAACAGCCGTATTACGTCGATGCCTTTGCATGTTTGGGAAACAAAGTGAAAAGTGGTGGCAGTGGTGGTTGGCAACCTTCGTTGCTGAGAATGGAGACATCGTGAGATTAGCAGAAATAAAAGTGAGAAGCAATTGTGTCATTAGCCTTGTATTCATGATATCTGATCCCAGAGCCAATCGACAATTAAGCCACACAAATTCGAAACAGTTCCCATTCAAAACCGGATTTCATGTGGTTCTCTCTCTTCCACTCGAGTTGTATTCATGTTCCACAGATTTCAACCTTGTCCTTCTTTCCACTCAGAGAAAGGCCGCAGGACATCACCCACATGAAGTTAGAAAGTAAGCGGGAGAGAGAAAGTGCTACCACCTGAAAGTATGACGACCGCATCACACACTTCAAGGCAGACACACGTTCTCTGATTGTAAAAGTCATCTGAAAAAAATTTCTGACTTTCACCCAGAGGGTGTGGTTACACATCAGGAACATGCTTCCCCATGAAATTCTCAATTTTGCTGGCATTTGTGATGGGAAAAATTGGGAATCGTTTGCCTCACATATCACAAAGGTTTTGATGAGGATGTGGCAATCCTTGAGAAAAAAATGGGCATTACACCCTTTGTTAGTCTCCTCTTTCAATTTGTAAATAAGATTGTTGTGCTCCAAAGACTCGTATTTGAGTTCCGATGTAACCACACCCAACTCACGTTTTTCGAGTGGTGATTCCATCATTTCCACAGAAATGACTCGGGTAGAATGGGAATTGCTGTGTAGTTTTGCAAAAGTGAACGATAACAATGGCTGCTACACTTTGTCAGCCCATTTCTTGTTCTCTTTCGCTTGAAAAGGTTGAAAAGCACCTGTGATTGTCATTACAATAATAGCGATATCCTCATTTATTCCCAACTTCTGAAGCCCTCTACATTTCAATACAATAATACACACAGAGAAATTTGAAACAAAGTCGTATCCCCTTCTCACTTATTTCCCCTCAAAAAATCCTCGCTCTTGTTTTTTTCCTAATGGGCTCCCGGATTACGCAATAAAGTACACAATCAACGACAAGGAATTAATAGGGTATCGTCGTACATGTTCTTTGGCTCGAGTCTTTTCATTAGATCACATTACTGCTCTTCATGTGTTTATGGAGGACCATGGTACATTGTTTTTATACTTTCTTCAGCCCTCTCCTTAGCCACATGCGAGTAATTCGGAGTAATTTCCATTGAGGCTAAATTTTCTACACCAAGCAGGAGACAATTGCATCTCTATTTTATTCACAAGGTAAAGTCATCTATGAAGGGGGAAAACTACAGAGATTCTCTCTCTCTCACTCTCGACCCTTTTCCTCGAAGCAGACCCTGAGGAAAGTGAGACACGTGAAAGGAACTCAATTCGACTTTTTGTCTTGACAATGTGTGTTTGGGTAATGCAGAAGAAATTTAGAGCTCCTTGCTCAGATTCACATATATAATCACATATCACTTTATCATTATCATATGTGAAGCCCACTGAAGCCGAAATTTTCTCCCCTGAAAACTTTCTCTCATTTCCTATCGCTCCTCGTAGTGCCCCTTTCAGTGAGTACAATGGTTTTCGAGGTTGTCGCAATGAGAGAATGTTTTTGTTTTTCTAATGATTTTGTCTTGAAGACTGGGGAAAGTGGTGAGGAAGGGGAAGCACATCCAGATTTGCCATTAGCGCACACATGTGTGTAACTCAAAATCTAATGCATTCTCTCTCTTGCACTGTCTGTGAATCTGGATTTTGTGTACACACACGATAATGTGTATTTATTGTGTGTGAGTGTTTTCCCTGGGAGAATGAGACAATTTCCCGTTGTACCCAGACTTTCTCTCACACATTGTCGATCTTTTTTAGTTGACTTCACCCGTCTCCTTGTTAGTTCTACTCGAAAGGATTGTAATTAGTTTAGGGAAAGAGAGAGTGGAAAATGCAATGAGAGTTTTCATGCGTAATTGTCTCCGTACAAAGAGGAGGAAAGAGGATGTGGTGGCTTTGGTACTTTCGCATTTTTTTTCAAGCTCTCTTCTGGAATTGAGCGAATTGTCCCATGTAGTGGAGAGAAAGACAAGTACTTTTCCCTTTTGTCCTCTTGTTGGATGCCATGTCCAAGAAAGGATATTTATGGAGCCTATTATCCCACCAAATCACTGTTATTACCGTCATTTTCTCCGTGTGCATACTACACAGTCATGTGAGTCATGTCATACTCTCATTGCATGGGAGCTCTTATAGTCTTTCCAAAGAGGAGTTCGGAGAGTGGGACAACCCCAAAAAGTGGAGTGTATGTGGCGTACGAGTTGATTGCATCATGAAATGAATTATTGAGCATGAGTACAACGGATAATACAGAGAGAAAAGTCGTCTTTCTCTGCATCTGCTGAATCAAAGTGTGCGGTACAGTTTACCTTACAAAATACTCGAAGCAAACTTTTCACGTTTCGAATGAGCTAAAAGTGAAGAACTTTTCCCCGCTGCCACAAGAACGGTGCACTCTCTTCAGATCGCCGCCGCTCCAAACAATTTCCCCAAAATTTCACGTGCCAGAGTTTTTAAAAAGACGGTATGGACTTCAAATTGAATTACGTTGGCATCATACTACACTCTATTTAAAAATAGAAGGAGTAACAAGACATGTTTTGTTATTATTGAGGGTTCGATAAAATGGACTCATTACTCCATATTCGCCGATAGTCCACAATGAAATTTAAGGAGAGTGAAATAGAAAATTATCCTTTTTTCTTCAGCCAAATGTGTACAGATAACGGTTGATGGTGAAGAGAAATGATCACAGACGACAATACCATTTGCTCTCCCTCCCCCCACAGAATGTGGCTCTTTGTGATGTGATCCTCATCAACGGCGTAGAATATCATCAATATTATGCCTCTCTCACTGTGTATCACTGTGTGTCTCGCCGAGTCGTGATTGGACACACACACACGACAAAGGAATCTCATTACAAGGCTAAAAAGTGGATTTCACTTTGCATCCGCTGTACCCACAAACTCCGGAGCACACATTCATTTTGTTAATAATGCAATTGCAAGTTTTGGAAGCGTCCATTAAGCGGATACCACTTTCATCTGTGTAACAAACACACACATGGCCACAGAGACAAGGGCTAGAAAAGTAATATTGAGCGGAGGCTTCCCCGAAGGCAATAAAATTTTTGGGTTGCTCTTTGGGTACAAAGTGTTTGCGAGAAATGCTCCATGCAATATTTACAACGTCAATAATGTCTCTGGAAGAATGTGTTGGGATTTTGAAAGTACGTCGTGTATCGCTCGGTCATCATCTCATCATTTAATCCAAAAAATATCGACCAAGGTGGAGCAAGGGAGAGAAAGACTTCCTCGACGCCGTCATCATCAACCATTTCGATATGACGGCACACATGGTGAGCCGGAACACAGGGAAATCAACTTGAGCACTAGTGTACACTCCACGACGTACTTCCAGAAAGAGAAGCTGGAGCAATGTCATTCTGGATGACACATTTCGACAGCGTCGAGATCGAGGAGATTCCATGAGAAAAAGAGGAGCAAAAAAGTTTGGATTTATATGGAGAGAGCGTATATGTACACATTTTAGATGCACTTTGAGAGTGTCTGCTTCGTGCATTATGTTGTTCCGTTATGAAACGGGAAATTTATATTTTCTCTGTTTCTCTCCAACTCCACTCATTTCTCCCTCTGTCCTCTCCTTGGGTTTGAGACTCGAGTTTCCATCAAATATTCCCGAAAATTTTCACAGTGGCGAGAAAAGGGAAGGAAGGACACAAGAGATTACGAGAGACGAGATGGCGATTCATAAACAGTCACACATACATATTCTTCGCTTTTCATCCACGGATGAGAGACTCGGGAAGAACACAGAGTGCACACACAAGTGGATAGTCGAAGTGAGAATGTTTTGAGCTCAATCCATTTTTCTCTTGTGTCTCGTCTTCCCGTTTTTAGGTACACATGGCACTCTCTCAAAAACTCGAGGAATGGAGAAGGGGACGAGAGAGTGGAAAAGGGGAGAAAAAAAATGAGGGAGAGAGAGGGGAAACGAACCGTTCTCTGATTGTTTGTGACGGAGGCAGGACACGACACGACTGGTCACACTTGGCGACACCGCGACTATCACAATGAACCAAGGGGACGAAACCATATATGAGAGAGGGAGAGAAAGAAGTTGATGCATTCCATAGTCGTGGATTCACTTGAGAGCGAAAAAAAATTCACGTTTCCCCCTTTTACGATATTCGGCTCTGGATGCTACGATTTGCTTCAATGTGTATCCCAACACCGTGTGCTTTGCTTCTTACTTTTCTCACCCTAAAAATTGAGGGAAATATATGTATTCTCATTTTTCCACACAGGAAAAAAATACTTGGGGGACACTGGCTCTGCTTTCCGTGTATAGTATTTTAGTCTTCAAATGACATGACGAGGACCGTTCCTTTTTAAAAGGAAGCGGAGGAAAAGAGGATTTTCTCGTTTTCAGAATAAAACTCATGTTTTTTTCTTCTTCTTCCTCTCTCAACTTGAAACTGGTCTGGTAGCGTGTGTCCCCTAAAACTATTTTTTACCTTTTTACAACGATATAAGAATATATTTTTTAGAGACAAGGTTCAAAAATGTATTTAAATATGGAATCATGCAGCTCACCAAAATCGATCCGATTTTTCTCTCATTTTTTTCCTTCCATCAGAGAAGAATCATGTCGATATAAATACAAGTAATTGTACGGTTTTTTATTGCTGCGAGTGCACACTCTCACACACTTTGTGAACTTGTCTTCCTCCACCATCTTTTCCTTGAAGTAATCATTCCGCATTTTTGTGACTCACTCTCATGTGTGCAAGGCCTTCTTTTTTGGGGGGAAATGCCATTAAGTCCACGAGGAAAGGATTGTGCCCACAAGAGAGAAAAAAATGATGGGATCATTGGGTACATAGGAATGAGTATATGCAGATGTGCACTTTGCGTCGTCGTGCGTCATTCAATAATACTCGCAAACAGTACAATAATATAAGAGAAAGTCATGGTAGAGAAAAAACAAGCTGTTACGTATTTTCTCGTATAATGACAGTGTATAATATGCACATAGATATTTAAAAACGGACTCGCGTATGTGAAAGACTTCTGTATTTTTTCTCTTTCTCTACGAAATGATTTCTGGGTGGAAAAAAATTGATGCCATTTTTGTTACAGAAAAAAACTGGAATTGAATCAAAATCCATTATGATTCCTCGCGAGAATATTACCAAAGATCTTTTTATGGGAGGCCTCAACGTGGAGATATGTGTATGTGTGTTTATTCAAATAAATGCGTGAATACCCGACAAACTGGGAGGAAGAGATAGGAAGACACATTCACTTTGGGAAATGAATGAATGCACAATCCCCAAGACCAGATGAGGGCAGAAGAAAGCGAGAAGTATAAAAAAGAAGTAAAGTTTGTTTAAATGAAAGATGTCCCTCTCGGACTTTTTCTAGAAGTTCGAGTGTCGGCTCCCCCATTTTTTCATTTGCGTTGTAAATCTCCTCGCAGAATGTAATTGAAGTGTGAGGAGAGTGTTGGGCTTACAGAGTTGGAGCACTGCACCGGGTGCACTTATGCAGTCACATTATATATTCTTCTCCCTTTGTGGCCTTTAGACGGAGGTCAGAGAGAAAAGAAAACAGGGAAATGTGGAATTCAATATTTTCTCCCCCTTTTTCATAAAAAATAATAGTACTTCCCCCACACGACTAGTGGTGGGATGCGATAGTGTACACACACTCTGATGACATTATTGATTTTTTGAGGGTTCACACTTTGATGAAAAATGTTTGGAAAAACTTGGAGCACCAAGAGTATTCAGGAAACTGTGAAGTATGGTACAAAATGCCGCAAGTTTACCTTGAGATTTTGTATTGACCACCTGCCTTCACCAAACTCGCATTTCGCAAGACTTCACAACTCAAATCTTGTTTTTCCTTGTCAGGTGAAAAATTGCAACATCAAAACTAGCCGAGCGCAACCCCGTTAAAAATCCGACTGATTGAGAAAATGCACACTTTACACTCAATTAATATTCATTCATCATCCATTACAAGAGAAACTGGTTTGATATGAATCAAACACTTGAGGGTCTCCACACCACTGCCCCTTCATCGAAAGAGAGTACCCTTCAGCCTTGTAACAATTGATAAGATACAAACTGGTGGTGATACGTGTCAATATGTGCACTTCAAAAATCCGGTTTATCTCCCCAGGAATGTGTGAATCAAAGAGTGTTCGATTGTCACTTGAGGTGAGAAGTGGTTGCGAAATTCAACCAAAAAACGTATGTCTGTCTATTAGCTTGTGTATATTTTTTTCATGATATTTGCGACAAGTGGCCAAACGTTGATGAAGAGCTCGAATGACTCTAGGGTCGACCCCTTTCAATCAATTTTTTTCGTCATTCACCGAACACCACTGTATCACTTGAAGTGTCTCTTACGTGGCTCGTCATAGCTATCATCATTTTCATCTTTAAGTCGTACCTTTAGTAAAAAAAAATTTATACAATATCCATGTGAAGACGGCTTCGTAGAAAACATTGCATAAAATGAAGACAATTTCCTAGTGGCTCACCCATCTCTCCCAGTACTCATTCATCAGTCAACAATCAACGCCCATCATCAATAGCCACGATCGTCTGCCGTGCATAAAAATGATTATCAGACAGGGAAAGAGGATAGAACTGAAGAAAAAGAAAAAAAGGGGAAATTCCAAGTAGGCATTTTCGGTTCGATGACTACTTTTTTTCCTTTTCTCTCCTTCTCATTCCTTGTTCGGTTCCACATCACTACTTTTAATGAGATTCAAGAAGACGAGACGAAGGAAAAGAGAAAAAAGAAATGCACACGCGAGGCACACACACATCCATCCAAAAGGGGAGATGCTGGGGCTACTATCTCAAGTGGATGAGAGTGATGCAAAACACTTTCTCTCTCGTCTTTCTTTTTTCTAAAAAAATGTATGTATGTATGCTCACACACAAGCCTTTATATTTCACTATATATTTTTTCTCGAGAGTGAGAGAGGAGACTATTGTGTAATAGCTTTCCAAGCATTTCCTTCAGATGATGACGCGCGCGGTCGACGACGATCCCATATGACGACGACGACGATGATGATCAAGATGAGGGGAAAAAATCCTTTAAAAAAAGTAGTATACACAGAGTGGTCGCCTAAGTAAAGGCTTTACGGACATGAGGACTTTGAAAATGAAAAAAAACGAAGGAAAGAGTGGATACTAAAGACAAGCAGCCTGGTAGACCATATATGCATTCATCTCGTATATAGAAATCCACTGAGAGATGAGAGAGTGAGTGAAAAAAGGGAGAAAAAAATCGATAAGGATTGAATAGAGATGTGTTTTTTCTTCTGCCTCTCTTTCTCTCTCACTCTCCGTCGTCTTCACCAACATTCTCATCATTTTCTGTTAAAAAAAGAGGAGAAGATGAGGGGAAAGTCTTCGTTGGGAGGGAAGGAGAAGAAAAAAATACGACAGACCTCAAAAAACCGAACTTTTAAGAAGAGAGAAAGAAAAAAAAGAAATCCATATGATGAGCTTCCTCCTAGCTTCGTATTTCTTCTTTGATATAAAAAGTGGGAGAAGTCGTGGATGATCATGAAAGACATGAGACACACGGCGATGTGGTGATTCTATGCCATGCCATGTCATCATCAGCATTATCAGTGGAGTAACGAAGCACATCAGTCTGTATGTTGCGTTGGAAAGAGAGAAAAAGGCAGAAATCGGAGATACGAGGGATACCAAGAAGAAAGAGAAAGTCTTTTTTTCTTGCAACATCGTCCTCATCATCATCAGGAAGAGGATGGCACAAGTACTCTCCAGAAAGATATATATGATTATGATGATCAGTTGAAAAAGGGATGAGCTCCTCAAAACATATAAACTGGCCTATGGTCGTGCGCTGAGATGGAGACACACACTCTCTTTAGAAAAAATAAGAAGTGGAGAAAATCTTGTAACGTTCACCATTCCATAATGTTTTGACGATCTTTAGTGTGAAGAAAATTTTCTTAGCTCAGAGAAAGAAATGAAAGATTGTGAAGTTGATGAGATGACATTCCTTCATTTTTTTCTGCCGATCAATACCGTCGAGTATTCCCACCTCAAATATTTTCTCTTACCACAAAAGCTACACACTTTTGTAAGCAACAACGTGTCGCCCTCATCATCACCTCTCGCGTTGCGTTGGAAATGAGGAAATAATCTGGTGCACATGATCCTAAGAAAAAAAATGGCATTATTAAAGAGTGATGATGATACTGGCGAAGGATGAGATTACAATGTGCCAACCATTAACGAGATAAGGTGAAGTATTTCAATTGAAAGTTGCGATAAAGCCGACATTTTTGTAGTATTTTTTCCGACATGAAGAGATGCCTCCTTTGGTGGTTGTTATGACAACGGCTTTTGCTCTCAACATTTTTCTTTGTGGAAAAAAAGAAGGGGAAAAGATTGACACAACTTTTGGTCATACTCGTAAACGGCAGGTATTAAATAGTGTAACGTTATCATGTAACGACAACGTTGTCCACGTTCCACGAGCATCATCATTATCGTTTGAGTTTCAAAAGATGACTATGAGGAATTGGTGAACACGGTGTAACATTTATTTTCTTACCTCTATTCAAAAAATTCAATTTGTTCTTCTTTTTTTCACTTTGAAAGTGAGAAAAAAGTGCTTGATTTTTTAAAAAGACTGGATGGTATGAGGGCACATATCCTGTCGTCGTTGTCGATGACAAAAGTGATATCGAAAGTTTTCTATTATCAATACTACGAACATCGAAGAGTGTGTGTGTATTCATTATGATCATCTTGTGATAAAAAGATACCATTGGAGTAGCACTTTGAACCCGAGTCTCGTTTTTGTTGGAGCAAAGCGTGAAGCATGATTATGCAGATTACGTCCATAATAAGGATAGGTGCATATTATATTTTCTAAAAAGAGGGGTCCAAAGGGATGCTTATCATTATAAAAAGCAAAATGAATGAAAGGGCATTCGATGTAGATGAATAAAGGATACTCTGTAAAAAAAATGCATTTACATAGTGCACATTTCTAATATTGTATTTTCTCTTGGACTTGCGATGATGATGGTGTCGCTCAAGTGCTCACAATTTATCGTTTTTTTTCGCTAGTTTTCTCACTATCAATAATCTTTCATTGAGTGTGGACACAGGTATCTCGGGACGATGACGATTGACGTACGTGCCGATAGAAAATAGAGGAAAACCGTTGTGTTCATTCAGGATATTTTAGAGGCGTAATAACACACCTGCCTTGCTCTATTGACATTCACAATTTTTTTCCGTGAATAATGATGAAGTAGTCATGAGCCCTTTGCATAATCACATGGTGTATGCAAAGCAAAGGGTAGAAAATAGTGATGAGGATGATGATGCGTGCATATATTATTTTTAAAAAAAAAAAAACAATGTCAGAAAAGGGTTGGTAAAACAGGATGCGGATTGCATCTGGCCTCGTAGAATTCTCAAAGGGAGGAAGGTCGCCGAAAATTTTACTGCGTATTTTTTAATCTGTGCATCAGATTAAGCATACATTTAGGTATGCCCTTATCCATTGAAAATTATTCTGGGCTTCATTAGCATAATGTAAAGAACGACGGTGAAAGGGTAGTTTGAAAGACGTGTCTCGGAGTCGATTAAAATTTGAATACATTTGTGAAACTTGTTTGCATACGAAAAGGGACTTGAAGGGTGAGGACCTCTGCAGAATTAAGGGTCTCATTATTTTGCATCCCCTGCAAAAATATTGACATGCGAATAAAATTACGTGATAAATTTTTCGCCAACTTTGCAAAACGTGAATTTGTCAAAAGAAAATGTGTGGAGTTTGTACTTTGTAGTCAGGCGTGCCCAGTGGGCAGTTTGTTTGGTATTATCAAAGAGTAAGGGCTCGACGAAACTAATCCGTCACTGGGAGCACTATAACCACTCTCCCGCTGAGTTTGTGGTCCTCTTGTTTGACCACTCTTTTCGCTTCTCAATATTGTCTGATCAATATCAGCGGACTTGCACTGAGAGAAAAATCGGTACGACTTCTCATTCAATCTATTTTAGTCATTCATGTGTGTCCATTGTCCACTCTCCCATTCTTCCCTTGAAAGGGAACAGAGTCAACAGACCAATGCGAATGCGTACTCAATAATAATAGCTGTCCGATCCACATTTTTTGTAGTCTCCCCACCATTCACACCCTTTTCGGCTTGCCCCTTCAAAAGGGATACAGTGTGGCCAGAGAGAGAGAAAAAAAATAGTCCTTTTATCTCACTCTCCCTTTGAAATCAAGTATTGTAGAAAAATTGTATACAATTTTTGCTTTCTGACTTTCCTATCATAGTCATTCCTCCCTCAGAGCCGTTTGTGTGTACACACAATATGTATCTCTCCGTGTCTTCACAGTGTATAAATACGCCGCTGAAAATGTCAAGTTGACGACCTGTCTGCTCTGCAATCCAGTGAGCCGTATCCACAACACATTATGATGTCGTGTGCGCGTATTTACGAGAGATGCTTTTGTGTCATGCACATGGCATTGTGTTGTTGTGGGGATCAAATTTTGGAGGCATCACAGAGTATAAGTGTGTGCGAGGGAGAAGAAAGCTTGTAATTTTCCTCGGTGAAATACCTGTTATTAGTATACCTATCCTCGGGGTCTCAACGAGAGAGAGTCATTTTCACAGGTGGAACTCTCATCGACAGCGAGCAGTCTATTGTCAGAGTGAAACAACAATTTTCTCACATTTCAACATGTAATTTATTCCTCTGTCGTAGGCGCTGATGGGATGAAGACAAATGATGAGCTGGACTTCTCATTTCCGATGATGTGGACGCACAATATTTATTCAAAATGTATGACAAAATTTGAATTACTCCGTATTTTTAATATCCATATAAGGTTTTATTATATTTTTTTATTTATATTTTCAGATTTATTAAAAGAAAAGGTCCGTGACACATGATCCGTTCTCTCTTCCTTTTCCATGATGGCCGTCTCTCTCCTCATTTCCAAAGAGGAAATCAGGGTGCATGACGTCGTGTGTGGATGTGTACACGATATGTATTATACAAAGCATGTGTGTGTGTCCAACGTTGGAATCAACAACTCAACCCTCCCGCAATCAAACCCATGACAACACGAAGGACGGAGGGAGAAAACGGAGGGTGGCAAATGACAATCATGGCGGAGTCTAAGTGCATTACATGCACTCCTCGTCCTCTCTCCTTTTTTCCTCGCCCTTTCAAAAGTGTACACATTTTAGTCAGAAGGGAACGCACTTTCTCATTTCACAGAACAACATGTTTATCCACTCTCCAGTACAAATGCATAGCGATATGTGACATCTACGTCGCTCTCCAAACAGTGTGTGTGTCGCACTTCTCTTGGAATGGAGAAATGGGGGAGTTTTTTTTTATAGAAAACTGAAAGGAGAAGAATTTTTAAGAATGATTTCTCCACATGCTCACATGAACACTCGACGATAATTTTAGCCCAGTCTACAAATTCTGCTCAAACCAAGAGTTGTACATCACATACATACCCTCCGCTTTCACTGAGACCACGAACAGTTTGATTTAAAAACAGAGTATACGAGCATTTCTCGTAGAAATCCCTCCGGAGGAGTGAGAATTCCTCCGTAATCCATGTGTGAGTGCATGAGCTTACGCATCATTATCATGGTGTGTGTATGTGTGCAAGGAAAAATATTGTTGTATGCGTTCATGTGTGGAGTTGTGCATTTCTCTGTTGAGCCGTCATCTTCTCAGGGAATGAGAATTGTAATGGAAAGTATTAGGGAGCATTTGCCCCGACATTACGACCGAATCATGAGACTCACACGGGCAAATCCAGAAACAAACTTTGCGTCACCATTCAAATGAAGTGCAAATGACGGATGAACTCGGGCTTCGGATGCAGTTTTCATCGAGGGTAAAAAAAAGGAGGGAACTGCCACGGTTTTTTTTTCTTGAGCGAGTTCAATAATCAATAAATTGTTTGAAAAAAGCAGTGGTTTATTTCTCAAATAAATATTCATCAGCATTATTTATAATGTAGTAATTGGAATAGGTCAAAGGTTGCCTCAACCCGTATTGATTTATATCTGGACCTCGCCTGGTGAACACGCAAAGGAAATGATTGCGCATCAACACATTACGATTACAGAGAGAAAAGTACAAGGGGAAAAAAGACAAACAAAAAAGAGAGAAAGTTGGAATGTGGTCGATAACTTCTACATCGTCATCATCATCATCCACTCACACACATCTATTCTCTCCCGAGTTTGGCTCCCAATACCTGGTTTTTCCCACACAAACGCGGACCGAGGAGAGAGCTTTCTCCATTTTCGGATTTGAGAGTGAGCTCGCTCCCTCAGTTGTGGCCATTGGTTCGTCGTCCTTTTTTCCTCTCTCTGTTTTCTTTGCATTCATGTGTATGCATACTTTTACCTTCTGGATCTGACCGTCGTACACTTTTTTTTCTTTCTGTGGAGGAAGCAAGCGTGGCCCGAGAAAAAAAGGTAGGGACTCCAGCTCTACTCCGGAGCAAGGGAGAAGGGGGAAATCGTGTAAACTTTCACATGGGAATGGATCACTCTCACTCTTCCGTTTTTTTCTCCCTTTGAGTTATACTGTATCTCCCTCTCTTGATGCACATAACATTGGAATGGAATTGGTGAGAGAAAATTACAAGCTGCTTCTTTTTTTTTCTCTCTCTCTGGTCTGCCTTCCTCGCTCTCCACCACCAATCCATCGTTTTTTACTAACGAATATGTTTTCCCCCTCTCTTCTCTTTATAGGGAGAGAAAGCAGAGTTGTGCGTACATATACACTTTTTTCTCTCGACATATATGAGCTCTCTTTCGTCCCTGATATGGTTTCTTTTCCCATCCGAAAATGCCTTTCAATCGATCGGTGACCACTTTTTGGAGAATGCCGAGCCTCAGACCAGTCACAATCCATCGAGGAAAGAACGACGAACCCAAGTGAAGCACCACCACCACCAGCTTTTCCCATACTTCTCTTTATTTTTCTCCTTTCTCTCCACACAGCTCTCCACTCCGACTACACTGTGTATGGCATCATGAGTGAAAGAGAGGAAAAAATTCCATTTACAGCACACACATTCTCTCTCGACCAAACCGATGCCAGAGAGAGAAAGTGAGAGACCAGTAGAAATGGGAGTTTTTGAGTGAGAGCCACCACCATACCGCCAACCAACATCACATCACATCACGGCTACTTCCAAAACTAATACCACCGCTACAGATTTCCTTTCTCTCCCTCATCCCTAGGAATACTTCACCGATTCCGTGATGCCGTTCGATATGGATATAGGCTTTCCTAAAAACGACTAAACAAACCTCTAATGCTTCCAAAACATTGTCTCTTCTACTTATAGGCACAACACCACTCTTTTTACCTCACTTGGTCAAGTTTTCACCAACCTCACTTACGCTTGCACGTTTTATTTTAAATTTAAATTTAATTTCAATTATTTCCCAGAATGTGTTTCGAACCCAATGTAAAAGTGACACGGTGGTTGAAAAGTAATGAAATGTCTATCCAATATCACATTCAAGAGGAATCGAGTCTTGTGTCTTTCCATCTCATTGTCTTTTAATCTTTTAATGAGATCATAATGATCACACACAACATTGGAGACGGTGCTGAGAGAAAAGTTGCGTAAAGTAATAAAAAGAGAGAAGATAAAAAGAGGCGGTCTTCTTTCTTGAGGTTGAAAGTTGCGACTTGTGTCATCGTTTTCATGAGGTGAGAAAGAGAACCGATTATCAAATCACCTTTGATTGAGTGTATAATGAGAATAATTTATGTGAGCGTGTCACAAAGAATGTTTTTCACACATCAACACGTGACAATGGAGGCGAAAAAGGATCAAAGCAGAAAACCGGAGTGTGATCCACGTTCTTACCATGGTGGAAAACTGCGGTGTGTGCTTGAGGAAGATGATATATAGAAAGAAATTGAAGTGCACACACTTCACTATTTTTCATCAGGTTTCAAATTCATTTCTCTCAGAGTGAAACATGAATATTCTGATGTTTCGCCATCAAAAATAATATAAAAGCACGCTTTTCCTGTCTTTGTTTGTGTCAATTGGAATTTCGTAATCTTGTGCATTTTCCAATAAAAATCACTCCTTTTCCTAGTTGTTGTTTTTACTCTTTCTTTGTGTAATTTGAGAAAAAACAAAAAGCTCTCGTGTACCAAAAAACTCGTATTGTGGATAACGATTTTAGGTTTGGTGAGAAAGGAAAAAATTGCTTAATTTAAGCAAACCTCATATTACAGATACATTTATTTTCGTGGGGAGAAATACTTGTTTTTGTCTCCAATCCTTTTTTGTGTGCCAAGAAGAAGATGAAACCGTCGTGTAGCCGTCGTCCCTTGAACTGGGCTTTTTGCCATGGCAAAGCAATCAAATGCCTGACTGTCAAGTTGAGAGACAACTGTCGTAAATCCCAACAGCACAATACCACTTTCCCTCTTTCTTTCTCTTCTCGGAAAAGTGGAAAAGTGATTAGAAAAAGGCAGAGAAGGCAGTGTACTGGTCATATATACAAATTTCTTGTAATTTCTCCCCGTTTCTCCAATAAACGTGAAAACCTTTGAAGAGGAAAAAAGCGGAAAACCGAGCGATGTATTTTCTTACACACAAAGAGCCAAAGTTCAGTGTCTACGACTTGTTTCCTCTTCGGAAAAATAGTGATTTCATCCTGCATTAAGAATATTGGCGATAGGAAGAGAATGAGAGTGGTGTGTGAGAGAGGCCCCAATCTAAAAATTTATTGAAAATAAAATTATTACAGATTTTCAATCTTCGGAAAAGCATTTATTGTCTTGTGGGTGGTTGTGTAAAAGGATGATCATGACGTTAGAGATTTGTTGGGCGAGTCGCCATTTACTTTTGTACAGACTCAGGACCATCTTTTCTCCACGCTTTCTCTTTCACTCGCATTACGGCTTGACTTTGTAGTATTCCCTTCACAATGAGAAGATGGTAGTGGTGAGAGGGAATGGATGAGAATCTTAAAGATGGCAAGAAAACTCGAGGTCTCTTTTTTTAAAAAAAATATCAGCCTCCAGCACATTTTCCCCTCGACTAGAAACAAAAGTGTACTCACCACTGTACACCCTTAGCTCTCACATGTACAGCACGTGAATAGGTGAAGGAAATGTGGAATGCAAAAGGAAAGGACTCCAGGCAGTGAATCACTTTCCCGATATCTCCTTTTTTGTTTTCGTCCTTTTCTATATTTCCCTACAAGACTGGAATGCATAACATTTCAAAAAAAAAAAAATAAAAATATATGTTTGTGCATGGAGTTGGCTCGTCTTTCTCGAAGCTTTCTAGGAAACACCAACATTCGCATTACAATAAATTGTATGCACGCAAAAGTACACACAACGAGAAAGACGAGGAAAGTGAAAGTAAATAAAGAAAAGACAAAACATATATGCAGAAAACGATGCAGAAAAAAAAAACTTTTCCAGGAGGCAATTTTACTTTTTAAAGAAACAGGCTACGAGTGCATAAACAAAATAAATCTAAAGACAAAGAATAAAAAATCTCTTGACTTTTGGCTCCGTAAATCGGGAAGGATGATCAATCAAAAAATTCGGTCCATTTCATTATTGCATCACAGCAGAAATAAATCTAATGAACATCCCCGGCACGGAGAAAGGTAAACCATTTCACGATCCTCTCGTACGCCCCTAACAAGCATCGCTCTTTTCTCTACGAAAAACATTTTCCTCGCGAAGAGAACGTAATAAGCACCCATAAATTGAAAGTGATTCTCCCAATTATACCGTGAGACTGATGCGATGCCGTGCTGTAAAGAAAATATAAGATACTGAAAAGTGAAAGTAAAGACAAAGTGTGAGGAGGTGGTGAAAAAATGTAGTAATATGGAAAATGTGTATACCACATCATCGTCGCTAATGTCTTGGTGTGTGTTAATTCAATAAAAAAAAGTTGCTCTTCTATGTTCGCACACTGAAAAAGCACATGGACGATGATGATGGTGGTGGTGTGGGTTGTGAGTGTGTGATTAAGCAACCATAAAAAGAGCCGAGATGAGGAAAATTATTGTGATTAGCGCCAGCCAGACGAAGAGCTTCGTTGTTTTCTCCGCGTGAGAAAGAACGACGTCAGTTTTTTGTGTAAAAGAGAAAGCCATTTTTTCTACACTCGACACATTCATTCTCATTACGGTTCTTGATGCTCCTCATATTTTTTTTGCTAAAAACGAAATATTTACCCTGCATGTGTCCAAACGCGTGTACTGTTCTTCATTTTGGCTGTACTTATTTTTTGAGAGGCTGAGAACAGGGTCACCCCATGAAAAATAAAGGTGGCCTGATTAGAAGGACATGAAATCGGTGGGAAAATGACCCAAGATTGGTTTTCCCTTCTGTGCCTCCCACTTTCACTCTCGACAGGAGAAAATACATCAACATGGAAAGAGAGTGGAGCTGATCAAAGTGAAGAAAACAAGGAGAAAGTGTCAATTTATCTTTTTTCTACTTTCCAACCGAGAGACGAGGTGTTTTTTTGTTAAGAAAAAACCAGATATATCTGTAAGGTCTCACGTGATGTTTGTGCAGAGCAGAAGAAAGCCAGTATAAGAGACAAAGAGAGAGAGAGAGAGACGATGGTCTCGTCCCTCCAATCATTATTCAGTTTCATCGTTGCAGAAAAAGGGCAAAGGGACAGTGTGAGAAAATGGGAGATAGGGCGAGAGAGAAAAGCTTGAACAAGGAGTGAAAAAGATTAATTGCTCTTGTCTCATCGGCACACCATAAATATCTTAGACAAGGAAAAACGAACCAACAAAAACTATACACACATATCAACTCTCTCCATTCTTTCCCCAGCTTTTCGGATCCATAATATGTATATCTGTTCTGCACACGCGGAGAGAGAAGGGGAAATGGATGAAAAGTTGGGAAAGGGTCATACTACGACGAAGACTAAAAAAAACTTGGATAAGCAATAACACTTTTTTCACACATACACACATCCTCCTATTCTCTCTCTTGTTTCTTCTTTGAATTTCCATTTTCTCTCAGAGTGCACACACACAAACGCTGAACGAGAGAAGAGAGACAGAAAAAAATTGTCGTAGACAAATTATTCTTGGTATCACAAGCTCTCAGGGAGAAGACGGGGAACACCATGAGCATCGCCTCGTGCTTTTTCCGTAGTGCTTAATCCTGTACGTAGAATGAGTAAAAAATGGTTCATATTCTCCAATGGTTGACCCTTTGCCATGCACCTACACTCACATTTTCTTTCTCCTTCTCACCCACATACATTCATTCCGGAGAAAAGGAAGAAAATTGCCCATTCCTTTTGATGACATTTGGTGTAGCCTTTGCACACACTTTTGGAGTCTCAACCAGAGGAAAAAAGTAATGGATCACACACACGGAAGAAAAGGAAAGTTGGAGAGAAAAAATCCATCATCATCATCATTATCCCGCCTTCCACGCAAAAAAAAGAGAAAGTCCTTCCCTCTCCTTTAAAAAATATGTATACATTATAGTTTTTTTTGGACAAAAAAAACTCCGTTAGATCACCACACATTACAATGTACAGTCACACATATACGGAGATATGACGTGTTTTCTTGGGTTTAATCCGTGAGGGGAAAGTGAATGAAGATGCACACTGTTGTCTGTGAAAGTTGTCTTTAGCTTGTCTTTCGTGAGAGAGCGCAAATGGCGAAGAGTGGGGAAAGGAGGAGAGAAATAATATATACATATTATGTAAAGGCTATTCTTTTTTTCTCGCTCAATACTTAAGCCGGGAGGATGGTAGAAAAAGAAGAAAAAATGGATTTCTTTTCTTTTCCTACCACTGCTCTTGTGATGCAATGAGTTGGTAGTGTGTGGTGGTGTGTGTGTTGTGGAAAAATTTTGTGCTTACGTAGGAATCTTTGTTACGATGAGAGATAGGAGAGAGGAAGGCGACAAAGCTGAATAAAATTGCGGAGGGTCGGAGAAAGAAAAAAAATGTTGGGATATTTATCCATCCATCCTTTTCCCGTCTATATGCGGACTTCTCCATTTATTCCTTTTCCCCCCGTAGTTTTCTTTCCATAACTGTAGTGATATGGGTTGGTGGAGGATGGCACGAAAAATCACGTCGTGTGGTGGAGCGAGAGAGCACACACCACACACACCACCGCCACCAGAAGCACAATCATGGAGGCATGAAAAAAGGACGCCAAGGGCCCTCGCCATACCACAACTTGCCCGGACAACCAAATTTATCTTTCTCCTTCTTCTCTCGCCGCTCTGATGCGAAATAAATTGGAATGTCTATAAAAACCCATTGGATCATATGCCGGAATATCTCACAACTCATCTACGCGTCTAGGAATGAGAATAAAAGACAAAAAAGTGTTATGCCTTCACTCCCTTGCTCTTCTTCTTATATAGACACTTATATATAAAGATGGGACAAGGACACAACAATAGGGACACTATATAATTTTTTTTAAAGGAGCAAGAGTGAAAGAATCGATTTTTTTGTCATCATCACATTAGCAAGGCATACGTCCCTAACAAAGCTGGATTGTACATTATATGCTTTTTTAATGTTGCAAACACGTATTCTCGGAAATTGTGTAATGGCAGATAATTTTGACCGCTCTTCTCTCTGGCCGAGTGTCTAATCAATACGATTTTTTATTTTGGGAAGGTGATGTAAAAATATGTGGTGGTGTGGCGATGCTATTTTTTATCATCCTTTATTCACCCTTTCTTCTTCTCTCGTTTTCTTGACGCTCTCCGTCGTCTCGTGAGTGATTTGCATAAATTACTACCCTTTTTTTTCTAAAAAAAAACCGGAGGAGTCGTCATGAGTAACCCTAATCGCAAGAAATGGTTGTGCATGTTGTTCTTCATGGAGAAGAAGCACAAGTCGACGTTAAAAAAGTGCCACTCTTTTTTTCCTTTCTGTTTTTTCTTCTCTCAAGGATACACACACAGGGAGAGAAAGCACACAAGCACATCAATAATGACGAGAGAAAAGAGGACTCGGATTATGTTTGCTGGAACATTTTCGATGGTGAGGAGCGAGAAAAAAGCATGATGACACGACGGCGGGCAGATACAAATTGCACTGATTTCCCACCTCCATTAAAAAATACATTGGGAAACATTTTTTATACCCTCTTTTCCTTGTCTCTCTGGCTCTCCCATGAGAGAAAATGCGAAGGCCTGAAGAAGCGGAGACAAGGCAGAAAAGAAAACGTCGACGCTTGGACGGACGCAAGAAAGTACGCAAACGAATGGGAAAGCACACACTACTCTCTCCTTATATGGTGTTATAGTGAAAGAATCTTATTGCAATAATCCTTTTCTCTGTTTCCTCCGGTGCTTGTTTACTCCTAGAGAAAACCTCTGGTTTTCTTCCTTTTTTCCAGTTTTCCCCAAATCTATTGCCTCCCATTCACTCATTGAGAGAAAGGATTTTTTTCTCCCCATTTTTACCGTGTGGATTGAGCTCGAAGCTCAATACGGAGAAAATGGTTGGAGAGTTAACAGTGTGAATCATCCTCACTCACCCTCTCTCACTGTGTTTAAGAAGCATCTCCTTGTCTCCCAAGTTTGCGCTTGTTAGCTATCCCATCACCGTGATGATCATGTCATTCGTGCTCTTCAGAAATCTGACGGATAATGGGTGAAAAAGAAATGTTTTTTTCAGTTCCCACCCGAAATCAAACTCCTTATCGAAAGAATACATAGGAAAGATTGTAGTCATTCTCGTAGAAATTCTGAGGATCCTCATCACCACTACTGTCTCCACTGTTTCACCATTGTTTCAGCGGACATTTGGTGATGCTTGACGAAACTAAAAAAAAACTATACAGCTGTGCTTGAGAGGTTCACTGTTTTATTCCATGGGTATCGGTGTTTCGGGAAAAACCCGTATTTATGGAGCTACTTCCTCCTATGTAAGAGAGAAAGTGTAGAAAGCGTGGAAGTGAAACAGGGAGGTGAGGTTGTTAAAGGTGAGGCAAGAAAAAAATTGATCCCGAGGGAAGGAATAAAAGAAATTCCATATACATGCATACCATCATCATCACGACCGCAGCCGAGGCGAGCAAGCATTGTTGTGAAAAAGCCATTATTTTTGTTAACCACCACAAAAGAGGCACACCTGACCCTGTTGTTGTTGTCTTTGATGACTTTCTTTGGGATTTGATGCTTTCTCCCTTGTTTGTAAGGTTTGCAAGGAAAATAGATGGGGTTCGCTCCTATTTTGCAAATTGAAATAAAATTGGGAAAAATTATTGTTGGCGATGAGGAAATCCAAAGGTTTCAATCGGAATCAGATTCGTATGGTCGTTCCACAGTTCAATTTTTGTGGGCAGAGAAAGCACGGGGAAAAGACTAAAGGGTTTCAAAGCATCGCCGTGCGAGGCATTTATGTAAAGCAAAAGTGGAAATCAAATTGTTCCGAAAAGTTGTCATGTGCATATGTGAGTTGATGAAATGGAGTCATAGTTTGGTCCTCTGTGATCTCATAGGATGCACACATCATACCCGATTTTTTTCTGTTTTTAGGCGGCGATAGTCTGTCTAGAAAATGGATGCCATTACAATATTCCTTTCTCACTCCCCCCAAAAACGAGAAACTTTCCCCCAACGATCCACTTTTTCTCTCTGAATGTAATGTGTCCTGCACACATGTGTACACAAAGTTTTATCCCTTCAAATGACGAGCATGGTATCATCATATTCCAAAAAAAACTATTCCCCACATGCACAAATGTGTGAATGTCATAAGAGAGAGGAAAAATAATAATAATAATGGAACTTCATACTTTAATGTGTGTACGGATGCACATTTTCATGATCGCTATACCCTCACCCCTGTCTTGGGAGATGCGCCCATGTGTGACTGACTGACTCGGATCTAGGAAGTTTGGAAAAAAGAGGAGCTAAAAATTGGAGTTTTTTCATGCACACTTTTTTCTCTTCCCTTTGAACATAAATACTAATATACGCACACGTACCTAATGCACATATTCTTTCTAATGGAGTGGTACATTAGCGAAGTATATTTAATTTTGTTTTTTTCTTCAACTTTCCCTTGACTTCACAGAGACCAGTACAGTTAGCAGAGTTCAGAGAATAATTGTATTGAATCTATCATCACTGCGAGCATCCACAAGCATAATAAGACGTAAACTACCTTGAAAAAATCCAATAAATCACACAGCACTATTCATCCATACGAAATACAAAAAGAGTAATATTGTTTGTTAAGGTGTTTTGCATCAGTTTTACAATAGAAAAAAAAGAAAAATTAATTTTGAAAATCAAAAAAAAAGCGATGCGATGAATTGTGGAGAGCATTCGGAACAAAGACGAAGAGTGTGAATGCCTGAAAAATGAAAGGGGAACATGAGTAAGACACCTAATTTCCGAGATTCCTGGAAGATGTCGCTCTCTGTTCGACAAGCGACGGTAGCTCACGTCTCTCTGAATTCAATTTTTTTGTACATGTTTATTGTATTCCTTTCACCGTATTGTGACTTCAACTTGTTATGCTTTTTTTGAGCGAAATAAATTTTGAATTGTTCATTACACACAGGCTTTCATGATGTATGATGCAGCTCTTGATTTTAATGAGGAGTTCCATGAAATTTCTGTATGTCCTCGAGCCCGGTTTTTTTTCTTCTCGAAATCCGATTTGTTATGAAGCCAACCCTTTTGTGTTTGTGTTCTGTGAACTTTTCAAAATCAAATTCGCAATTCTCCGAATCCTCCGTGTGCTGCTCCCATCCGTTTAATAGTGAACCCATTAACCATTTCAGGCGTATTGGTTGCCATCAATTTGAGTATTTTAAAAAGCTTATTTTGATGTCATTTTATATTTGTACATTTTAATGCCGAAGCGGTTTCCCGACGACTTGTCATCATCGTCATTAGTGTGGTTGTGCTCAATTGACGGTTCTGAAATTGCCCCAACGTGAAATCGAAGGTGGAATATTTTTATGATGCCAAGGAAAGGTCAAATTATTGTGACAATTGACAATAAAATAAAGTCTCGACAAGACCCGTCTTCTTCACAGATACATTAAAAATTTTCCGCTTTTATTATTCATTATTTTATTTATTCTTCCACAAACGAAATGGGGAGAGACTCACACACACTCACACATATTATTCTGCTTCACACGTGTGCACATATTTTTTGTAGTTCCGTACTCTTCTATTTCTTGGTAGCATCATCGTCATCATGTTTCTTTTAATTTACTTCCTTACTACCGTAAACTTAGCTTATTACTCTTAACTCCCTTTCTATACACATATTGTTGCCATTCATAGTAATTAATACACAATATATTTTCCATTAAAATCATATCCTCTCTCTCTACCATAACCAGCTACTTAATTACTCATCAAATCGTCATAAACTATGGTCCTTAAATATTTTATATATCTTAAATTACAAGCTACTTTTCGTTAAAAACATTAATTGATGTGAATCGTCAGCGTCACCACGACATTCGGCAGTATACACACAACTGGGTTTCAGAATATGTTTTTTTTACTTCTCTAAACTCAATTCCAATTTGTTTCAATGTTTTGATTAGTTAACCTCTCCACTACTTTGATTACACACTATCTCTGGCGTGTGCTAATTACTCCGTTTGAAAACAAAGGAACAATATTTTCCCCTTGTCTGCCTCCAGAGAAAAAAAAACGAGCGAGTCACTACAATTGATATACTACACTCTACACGCTCACTATACAAACACCTATATTGATTCTGCTACACAATATTAACCGAAGAGAACCATGCACACTTTTCGTCAATCGTTCTCTGCACCAAAAAATATAACACAAAAAACACACGATGCACACAATCCTTTCCTAATGTCATCCCCAATTAGTTTGCCAAGTTTGTGTGGATTATATTACATCTTACATAATAGAATGCATAATATGCTTATGTATATATATTGTGTATAAGTTAGGTATAAATACATAATACAAAGGTGACACATTTGCCATTTATTTACCGTGTATATTTGTATAGTAAAAATCGTACTCTCTATTTTGACAATTGTAGGACTCCTCAATACACTTTATGTACATGTAAGAGAAATGTTTTTACCACTTCTCCAGGATTTCTCTCTGTTTCCCTGTAGAAACTATTGCATAATAATTAAATTTGAAAAATCTCCTCTGAAAACGAGAAGGAAAACCTAACCTCTAAGATTATACCTAATGTGTACATGTATGTGTTGTTGAATCAATTAAAAATGACGTTACTAACGATTCCACCGAGTCTCCATAATGTTTGTATTGCTACGCTGGGTTTTCTTGCGAAACTCCGTCTCTCTCTGTTTCCCTACGTCGTATGTACAGTCTTAAATACATTTCTCTCGTCATGTGTGTGTGTGCAATGTCCCTACAAATGACCTAAGATGTACTCTGTCGTAAAATAGAACGTGAATATGTACAAAAAAGCAGAAAGCTTTGATACAAAAGAGTTTTAAAAAACCGAACAATAAAATATTTGTAGAAGTATTCGTATCAAATTAAAACCTGTCATGATGACAGTCCCATAATTTAATGTTGCTCCAAATAAAGAAGTAAAAGTGTCAAATCGTTAAAAAAACACCGGCATGACAACCATATGATAACTTGTATGCTCATTGTCGTCACGGAAAAAATACGGTTTGTCATTTTGAAACATTCACTACGCTTCCCAGTTGGAGAAAATGTGAAAGATCATTTTTTCCCCTTTATTGATACCTTAATACCACATAGTCTACTAGAGAAATTTGCTGTAGTCGAGCCCTGATTATCCGTGATGATCAAATCTACTGAAAATACTTTCTGTAATACCTACTCCAAAAAAAAACGTTTGTGTCGCACTCACCCTTCCACACGTCTTAAAAATCCATTTGTTTTTAGGAAGAATGTGACGCACAAACTTTTACAGACTCCTCAACGTTTGGAAAACCTTTGATCATTCAATACGCGATCCAGTTACAGTTCAGAATATTATTACTACATTTTTAGAGTCTTGAGCTTTTTACACTAGAACAAATTACTAACTTCTACCTTCAATGATGCAAGAGTGTCGTTATGAAAACGTATAATGGAGAAAACTTTTAAAAAATGTTTAAACCCTTATTCTTACGCATCCTTTGTCCAAAATACTCATAATAATATGTGTTGACGATATACTAACTTTTCACCCTAGTCTTGATGCACATGTAGGTGACTCACTTCAACCTTGGGGGCCTATCCAAGTGTAATTATTGTATTATAAAATTAGCAGTTTCACTCGGGGACATCCTAAGGAGACCTTTGTACATATGCACACATGCACACTGCGATGATCGAGTCGGAGATGACGCAAATATATGAGCTACATGCAATGGATTTCAACTATTACATTTCCCCATCGTATTTAAATCGTAATTAAATAAATTACCCTAAGAATACCTACGATTTACTTATCTCTAATATTAATAATCTGCTTTATCTTGTCCTATGTTCTCGCTGCTGGAACTTCATTTTAAACTTATTATTTTCTTCATTTTTTCCTCTCGCGTCTCTCCACTTTGCTATTTTTTGGTAAGAAAAACCCTGTAGTTTCATCAAGTGCTTGTAGTCCTTGAAATGTCGCGACTCATTTGTAGACCATTGTCGTCTAAATAATATAAGAAAACCGCTCTCCTGCATAGGTACGTCCATAAGAATCATCTAAATCTTTGCTATCCTTTAAATATGCTTATCCGTTAAAAAAAACTTGAAACTATTTATATCAACACTTGCAGTTATGACCAGCGAGATAGAACTGAAAAAAAACCTTTTCTCAGGAACTATACAGATTCTCCAGACTTTATTTTCCACAGGGATGATGATGATGCTTTCGCTACTCTTTTCATACCTACTTTACTGACTTACTGATTGTGTATTCCTATAAAAACCGGTTGTAAATACGCTACAAATATCTACCTGTCACTAGAGTTGATGGAAAATATACTCAAAAACTCGCCACGTCATCATCACTATCATTCGCAAAAAATCTGACTACGCAGTTGTAGAAAAATGTTTGTGTGACATTTTGCTAACCTTTGTCGTCAATGTCTACAATATATACCTATTACCATGCTCAATGTAATTATTGTTCACCGGGATGTGGTTCTACGTCTTCGTCACCTTTGACTTCATACAATTTTTCCCATCATTTCCACTCACTTTCTTAAATCGTCCACAAACGAATCTCGACACTAACTCAGTTATTCTCGGGAGAATCCTGTAGTCAAAAAACAACGAAAAAACCTAAACTATTTCACTAATAAATATAGTACTCGATAGGAATCATGAAACCGGGAAGACATGCAATTTCACTGTATCGTCATCATTGCCCTTGAATACATTTGAGTTTCTAAGAAAAATCTATTCTATCGCGTTGGCTCTACTTTGTTTGAGATGTGCTCTCTCTGGCTTCGTGGTTTCCTTCGAAAACAAAGAGAAACGAGTCGTAACTGAGGAGATTCACGACATTTCGAAGATTCCGAACGACTAGTAAATATACCGCTACACACTATGTCTTTGTATTTACATCAAATGATACAGAAATGTACACAACGAAGAAGAGAAAATTGTCGGAAGATTTAAAAAAAATGACTTTCTTCTCTGATTTGTTAATGAAACGATGTATTCTTTACGAGAAATATGGTATGAAGTGTAACATGCGACAGAAGGATTATTACTTAAGATTTGTGTTTCTAGAAAATACCGGCAGTCGGAGGAGTGGGTATCGGTCTGAAATGATTGGCCGCCATGTGATGTTGGAGAAGGTGATGATGATGACCCTGTAGCCCTGCATTCGGTGACAACGGAGACGACGACAGCATCAAAGGCGGTGGCTGTGAGGTGGTCGTGGATGACGACGAATTTGGCGGTGGAGGTGAGCTCGAGAGTCCTGCTGGATGAAGGTGGAACTGGTGAGGTTGGAGTGCCAAAGCACCTGGATGGGGTATCAAGGGAGCCCCCGCCCCCCACGGCAACAGTCAAGTTGCCTCCTTCGAGTTTGACTCCTCACTGTGGTCCATGAAGGACTGGGACCCAAGCTCTAGTTTCACAGATGCCTCCACCGGAAAATCAGGGGAAATAGAACAAAAAGTGACGAGATTAGATGATGGGAGTGATAATTGCTCACACATTGAATGAAAGGAAACGAGCGAGTGTTCGAATGCAAATACAAGTTATGGGTGTCTTTCCGAAGCAAAAGATGGAGAGATACGAATCAATTTGAGGTAATTAAATCAATTAGCGAACGGAAGGAGGCTTACCTGAGCGCATGCATAACTGCACAACTCGCACTTGTACGGCTTCTCGCCCGTGTGAGATCGTCGGTGGACGGTGAGGTTGCTGCAGTTCTTGAACACTTTCCCACAGTACTCGCAAGTGTCATTTCGTCTGCTCTCCTTCTTGAACGGGGCACTCGGAGCACCTTCTGAGCTCCGGTCTCCTCCACTCCCTCCTCCACCACCGCTCCTTGCTCCTCTCTCACCTAGCTTGTACCTGGACACCTTCTCCGGTCTTTCGGAGGCTCCTCCATTGTGATGAGGATTGAGAGGATTCCCCTCCCGACCTCCACTTTCAGATGGAGGTCCGCCCGAATTTAGAAAGTTGAGGGGGTCACGTTGAAGCCAAAAGCCGGCGGCGTGCAAGCCCTCGTACGAGTCCATCTTTAACCGTTTCTCCAAATTTGTCTCGAAAGGGAAAAGTGGCGGAGGTGGATGGCCTCCATTCACAGCTGCGGCGGCGGCCGCCGCGGCTGCAGCAGCGGCAGGGTTGAGCATGTCGAATGGGGCTGGGATCCCGACTGGAGGGGAGCTCGGGCTCGAGCCGTTGTTGAGAGACGCAGGCGTCACCCCGCCAGACCTGTCTCCGTTCCCACTGCTCCCCTTCATGAGTTTGGAGTAGAGCTGCGACTCTTTCAGGGCTTGCCGATAAGCCTCACTGTACTGGGCAATGTTGTTCAAGCCGAACCTGTCGATGAGCTCACCGACCAACGAGTTCGAGTGGGACAGCAGGGCGGCCTGCTTTGCCCCAACGTCTTTGGGTCGAGTCAAATCCTCCGGCTCGTTGCTCAGCCTGGTGCTTCGTCGCCGCTTTGGTTCTGGTTCGGAGGGCTCCATGTCACCCTCATCGGAGTCCATGTAGTCGTCGTAATTGTCATCTTCCAAAGAAGACTCCTCGCCTTCACCTCCTTCAGATTTGTCATCGTCAACAACATCCTTGTCTTTGGCGGAGCGAGCTCGCTTCTCAGCGCTCGAGGGACTCGAGGTGGAGCGCATCGAGGAGGAGGACGAGTCCTTGTGATGATGATTTGGCCTTGGTGAGCAAGGTCGATTGTCATTCTCATCTTGTCCACCACCGCAACTGCCACCCTTCACACTTTTCCCGACGCTACCACTCAGTAATTTCCCGCTGTCAGGACTGTTCCGGTTGTCATTGTTGTTCTGCTCTTGACTCAGGCTGGAACGATCTCCTCCATGATTGGCGGAAAGGTTGAGAGACTCTTCCTGCTCTTCTTCTTCTTCATCTTCATCCTCATTATTATCTCTGTCGACTGCATGAGTCGGTTTCGAGTCACCTCCACCACCCATGAGCCCTTCCGAGTCGCACTCTTCCACTTTGCTACTGTTCGCGGTGGAGTGCTCCAGCTGGTCAGTGCTCGGCCCAGAGCTGCTGCCGGAGCTGTTGTGATGCCCCTCGGAGTCACACTTGCTTGCATTGTCAAAAAGGAGAAGGTCGTGGTGAGTGGAGGAGCTGGATGAGTTGGGTCCTGAGCAGGTCGTAGCACCGCCACCGGCTGAGCCGGTGCTCGATCCAATCCCAGAGGTGGGAGGTGTAGGCGTGCTTGCTGCAGGACTGATGCAAGAGTCGAGCGAAAAGCCTCCGCCAGAAGTGACACCACCGCCGCCTCCACTGCTCACAGGACTATCTTCGTGATGCTTGCCAATCCCTGCTGAAGAAGACAACAGCCCACTCGGAGGCGTCATCCCGGCAATCCCTCCAAAACCCATGGAGGCGAGCACGTGCTCATCCATTTCTGGGAGAGGACCGTGCTGTGAAATGAGATGACGACGGAGGCGAAGATGTGAGGTGAATGCTTGCCGGCAGTGGGGACACGCGTGAGGGGGATCCTTCTCGTGAGTGCGGAGGTGGGCTGTGAGAGTGCTCTCGAAACGGAATTTCTTTCCACAGACGTGACATCGCTTCCCTTTGCCTGCGGAGAACGAGGGCGAGTTAAAGTGTGATAACCAAAAAAGTGCTTAAAAACTACTCCAAATTGCTCTATTCTTGAGTATAAATCTCGTCAATTATGCTTATGCCATCATGATGATTACTATGGCGGCGATGATAAGATGACAACTCTTTGGTCTAAGTTGAAATTAAAAGATGCAAGAAAAAATACTTGTTTTCATTCGCAACTTACCGTCTTCTGGTGAAAGTGGTGACGGAGGAGTCATTGCCGGCTTCCTTGAAAACCCTGGTGACAACGGAGACGGGGACGAACTGCTCCCGCCCGCCAATTGCTTCAACTTCTGCGAGTAAAAGTCCAACGGTTCAGTCAATTGTCCAGAAGACGCCGGGTTGTTGGGGTGACGAATTGAGGCCACCGCTGCCGCGGCTGCGGCAGCCAGATCCATTGCCCTCGTGTCAAAAGGGAGCACAGGGAGTCCAAGCCCAGGGGTCGGAGACGGCCGGAAGTCACTGTGCAGAAAAAGGTCATGCTGATGTAAAGCCGATGACAAATCACCAAGTCCATGTGGAGGTGGAGGTGGCACACCCCCGCCCAGAAGGGCACCAGGAGGTATTGGAGGCCCGAGCGGGGGGTGGGGCATGGAGGGATTGGGAGAAGGGAGGGGAATTTGAGAAACACCCGTTAGCCCAGGACTGGAAGCAGCAGCAGCGGACGCCGACGAGTGCAAAGCGGACACCAGCGAGTGAGTCTGATGTCGCGCCAATTGCTGTTGATGATGAATGTGATGCTGGTCGAGCAGACTGCTGAGGGTGGCAGGGAGGCAAGAGGGTGAGTTAGCGGACAGCAAGGACGCCATCGCAGCGGCAGCCGCGGCGGCAGGATTAGCGGTAGCGGTGACAGCCGGGTTAGTGATGACGTTGGGAGGACACCAAGTCACGGCCAACGAGTTGCTGCTCGAGGTGGTGAGTGGAGCAGTCGTGGCATGAGTAGAGCAAGAAGAAGACAAGGAGGAAGAAGAAGAGGAAGTAGAAGAACTAGAGAGCGAGTCACACGTCGAAGAAAAGAAAAATAAAGAGAGCCTCTTGTTAGCGAAACAGCGACAAAAGCATTTACACACAAGTCATTCACATTCCTTCCGAATTAATTAGCCACACAAATAGCATGGAAAATGCATCATTATCATATTACAGTTTAGTGTGTCAGTTTAAAAGGTTGTAGGGGGATTTGGGAGTAAATTTAAGGAGGAAATACACACAACTTTTGTCTCTAGTGGAGAGACAAAGATATTTTTTTATGTACCTGTTCACATTGTTTCCAGCGGTGGACCCTGTAGACGACGCGATAGCTCCTCCAATCACCCCATTGTTGACCGGGTTGACCCCTCCCGCGGCAAATGCGGCTACCGCAGCAGCCGCAGCAGCTGGACTGACTAGCTGCTCCACAGCACGAAAGTCATGACTAGACGCGGATGCTGACGGAGGTCGCGGCAGACAGAACGGCTGAGGGAAAGGAAAACGGAGCAAGCCCAGACCTTCGGGACTGAATGGATTTGGAGGGACGAGTGGATTTCGACCACTGCCGCCCCCGTTGGCAGCACCAGCCCCAAGTGGAAGTCCAACTGGTCCGAGGGACGAGCCAAGGATGGCGGACGAGTTGGAGGAGGATCGCTCCCGAGAACTTTCCCTGCTCGAGCTCCTCGACTCCTTGTCCTTCCTCCCGCCACTCGGCAATCCTCCGCTCGAGGATGACGACAATGAAGGAGGGAGCACTGACGAGATTGTATTGCATCCAAGGATCGAGCCTGATGACGGTGGACCTGAAGAGCCCGGCGATCCTGCCGACGCTGCTGAGGATGACCCTGTGAGATGGAGGTGATTAGACAAGGAGGACACGCCGAGCAAAGTGCTCCCAAGGATTGGGGAGGGGCTAGTGCTTCGTCTTCCTCCAGTGGAGCTCACAATCGGACTGCTTCGGCTGCTGTTTGTCGTCGTCGCAGAATTATTATTTGAACGCCACGACGCGTGCTGCTGATTGTGGTGGTGTGCGGAACCTCCGCCGAGGAGGAGCGATGAGGCGATCGTTGACTGTCCCACAGCACTCCCCTCCAAATTCGCTACAGCCGAGGGGGACGACGCAGACGGCGGCGGTTCGGCACAGAGCTTCACGCCGTGCCGCTCTTGGACGTGTTGAATGAGTGACCATGCCGTGGAGCAGATGTGCTGGCATGTTCCGCACACAATTCGATTTGGTTCTGTTAAAATCAACAAGACGTAACCATCGTCAATGAAAAGCAATCTTGATCACTATCATATCATTCATGCCTCAAAGAATTTTACGAAGCGTGTTTTTGACGCTTATGATTTTTTTTGCAACAAGTCCAATCGTCATTGTCAATTCGTCAAATCCAAAAAAAATCTATAGAGTCCCAAGACATTTCATACAAGAACTTTTTGTAAATTTTTTTTAGAAGTATAGTCTTCCTCCTCTACGTTATATATAAAAAACGAAATAAGAATCAGAGAGAAAGCAGAACTCCCCAGAGAATGCTCATCAGTGACAAGGACCTTTACATTTTTTTTTCTTCGTTGAGTGCCATCAGATTCGGGATAGAGTCTCTCCTCTCGAAACGAGAACAAGCCTCGTGGCCTTCACAACGATGATCATTTAAGAGGGAGGAGATACCCACTCGAACAATTACGATTGAGAGACCTGTGGGGACCCTCGTGGAAAGAGTCCGTCGGGATCACATCGTCAGAGAGGACAGAGAGTCTCAATTGCATATCTTCCTCCTCACTTCCATCATCATGTCCATATGGCGTAGCGGACTGATTGGCTGATCACTGATCGTCAATACAATCAGACAATGTTGTACAGAAAAATGACAAAACAATATCCTCCAAACCGTAGTCAATTATTACGGTTGTGTTCCAAAAGATGCTTTCTGATTCACAAGAAAGTGGGCGGAGTTGGCTCAACGTTGGAAATGTGTGTTCACACAAATGCCATTCAACTCAAACGCAAAAATTCATGATCCACTTGGTCAATTGAGTTGGAACTCGATAAAGGAATTAAATATTCTCTCCGTGTGGACTCCATGAGAATTCGGTGGACCGAGAGAGAGCCCACAATACAGAGCTCTGTGAAAAATGACATTTTTCCTGCACGGACGAGTGAAGTGACGTGTGGCGTGTACTCCATGGGAATATTATGGAAGACTTCCCCTCCCCATGTGTGAGGACATGGATGACAATTTGGAAAGCCATCATTCTCAACACAGAGATATGAACTCGAAGGATGCGAGAAGCCACTCAGCCGTCAAATCTCCTTGTGACATTGATATGGACAGAGGAAAAAAGCAAACATCGTTTTTATATCATAATATTTTTTCTCTATATCATCATGTCTCATACTCCAAACATAAACCTGCATTCTAAAAAAATGCTCGAGTATCTCGGACTTGTCGACAAAAAAGTCACGTCTTTTTTACCTCCTCCTATGAAAAAAACTGAGTTCCTAATCAATCATCACAACAACCGCAACCATTTCAAAGGAGGGATGCCTGTAAGCTCAAGTCTGCCAATTAAGTTATATATTCTCAACAAAATAGGGACGTTTCCCTCATCAAAACAAAGGAGCGGAGAACAAGACAAAAAACAAAAGTAATCTGAACACGATAAAGGTTCTCAGTGTTTTGTCATCATTCCAAGAAATTTATAAGCTCAACGAACTCTTCAAATGAGAAATGCAAAAAAAAAAACAATAATTATGAGGCGATATCTCTGTTTACGTTACAAAACACCGAGTTCTTCCTCTCTCTGAAAATGGACATGAATAAAAAAAATGGTAAAAAGATTCAAGTAATTTTAAGTGTAAACAAAGGCAGAGACAAAATGAGGCGACGATTGAAACAGAAGTTTCATCTCGATGAGACCACGAACATTAGACGACAATTATGCAGAGCCTTTCATTTTAAACGACCAAAGTGTACTTTAAGGAACTAGAAATGCGAAGCGAGAAAATAAAAAAGAATCAAAAGAAGTTGAATGCTTAGAATGAGTTTAGAAATGAGGCTGATGATGGGCTTTGTGTGTGTGTGGTGATTTTTACTCTTTCCCAATGTTTATATACCCATTCATTACGCTTGTCATCCACACCACCATTAACATCCATCTGTGTCTGACCTAATTAATGTGGATGCTATTCTCTCTGTTGAGACACTCTCGTGTAATTTGCAAACCAAGCTGAAATTGAGACGCAAAAAATACTGTGTACTTCAAGTCGTTACAGCATTATTACAACCACATCTCTTGGCGACACTAATTTCACAAACAGTGGATCCTCCAATGAATTGACGGCAAAGAATGGTCAGCATGAGGTCATTTTTACGAGTCACACAACCGAGGCTCTGTGGTCGCGCGGCGGCATTTCTTGGAAAATAGTTACAGGCCCTTTGTCAGTCTCTGTGTTAAGTTGTCACAAAATGTTTTGTAGCTTTAGTAAGAGTAGTAGAAAAATACACTTTTTATGCGTGGGAGAGAGAGAATGATGCAAGATGTATTATGCCATTTTTATACCGTCTTTTGTACAACTTTCTTTATTGACTTCAGACAAAATATTTTTAGCTTCCGGGAGGACACTTTCCCTAAAGTTGCGTCACTCTGGGATCGTCACGAGAGTTGATGTTTGTGCTCGCCTGAGGTCATCCCTCATTTCCTCCGAAAGCCCACGGTTTGTTATATAACAATGTGGTGTTTTTTATCCAGCCGAAACCGCTCATGAAGCAATATCGAAGCTCTATAATGATGGTGCACACTCTCTTGACCAGAGAGAGAAGAGAGCGACAGCTTGTTTGACTTTGGTTTCGTAATGTGATTTTCAAGAGAGGAAAACAGTCCTCGAGACAAATAGAACTTCTCTCGATTTTCACTGGCCACGGAATTTAGAGCGTACCATTTTTTGCCAATTCATCACCACCATCAAGTCATCCTGCAGGATTTTTCCCTTCGTTTTGGCCGCGTGTCCACCGGGACTTCGACAATCCCATTAACCTTGATGAAATTCAATTATTTGCTGTGCTGTCTACTGTCTAGAAAAAATCGAAGTATTTTTTGCTTAAACAGAGACATAAAAAGCGAGTGCTTTTCTGATGATTTTTTGTCGTTTCTCCATTCTCCAAACGGTCCCACAAAAAATTCTGTATTTTCTCTATTTCCTTCATATCATTTTTATACAAGATAAGCTTCCACATTCAAAATAATGCATATCATCACTCTCTCTCTCTCACAATGTGCAAGAGCTTTAAAACAGGAGAGCATGAAAACGTTGAAATGAAGACACAATAAAAATCCTTTCTGTCCACACACAAAGACGAATGGAGATGTTTGAATGTCAAGAAGCAGTCGAGGGAATGAGAGAGTGTGTGGGGGAGATGACGGCCTTTTGCGACGATATGACGACGACCACTCACATTTTCACCACAACAAAAGGAAAAAAGGATTGTCCATAATCTCCCAAGTGAAATCAATCCAAGTGGAAATGCTCCTTCCACAATGGACCATGAACAATATTTCAGCACAACAGTCTTTTCTCTTTGGACATTTTTTATTTAACATTTCGAATGTTTGAGTGAAAGTCAAAATGAGCATATGCATAATGGAAAGTGGAGAATTCTTTCCACAAAAGAAAAGACTGGTCCACTCAAAACATGATAGCTTTCACCACAAAAAAGCGCGGTCAACGAGCGTGTGTCAGCCTCCGTTGTAATACCATCATTCTCAATGGATTTTTGGAGATTTTGTTGAAATCATGACGAATGCGATGAAACAGTTTGCGACAGTAGTCTACATCGCGCTGCCAAGGAATTGAGAGAGAAACAAAAAACATTGCACATCTTGAGCCCCTAATGTGTTCATTCACATTTTGTAGAAATGTTAGATGAAAATTTTAAATCCATTTCTGACAGAATATTTGGTAAAATATAAATCATTAAAACCCTTTCAAAAAAAATCAATTTTAAATTTTTTGAACCCATGTCGAAGATAGACAATAAAAAAATGAATGCCCTCTCTTCCCTTCCGCATGTATAAATCATCGTATCACTTCCACAAAGGATGGTTTTCCTACCGTCCATTTCTGCCGTGACGAATCCCCGTTTCTCATCGTTTATATAAACTATCATATTACACATTTAAAGGAACATCATCGCAACTGGTTATTTTTTTTCACTTTTAGAAAAAAAATATATTACCAACAATGTGTTCAGCTTTATTGTCTGATTTACATTTTTTTTAAAGCAATAGTCTCTTCATATCAGCCTCCAAAAAATCCCCGAGCTGCTGCTGACCATAAGATGATGATTTTTTGTGCTGGCGGGTGGCATTTCAATTTTGAGAAATGCGAAAAAAACCACCCTCCTTCCGCTTTCTACACATTTCCCTTAATATTGTGCGCTACACTTTTATAATAATAATAAGCATCAACTCTTTCGTGTTTTGGTGATCATGAGTGTGCATTGCTGGTTTCTCGTTTGGAAATTGGAACTTTTTTTTAAAAAAATAGAACCTATCATCTGCATACATTAAACCAAATGCACACACACACCACCAATTCGTGTGCATACATTTACATGATCAACTCTCTCTCTCTTCTACCTGTGTGTGTACAAGCCTTGTTTTTTATATTTTCCATGAGCAAACAATAAATGGATATTAAGCACATTTATAACATAATTGTAGGAGAGTGCGCCAACAGGGAGAAAAAAGTGCATTCACGTGTGAGTCATTTGCATTCTCATCACATTACACTTTTTTCTCCTTCAGAGTGCATGTACGCACGACAAGGAAAAGAATAGGAAACCGAGAGGGTCACATCAAATGCATGATCATGCTCATCTTCTGATGCACTCGCTGTGTTTCAAAGGGAAAAAATGAAAATCCAAACTCATTTTACTAAAACAAACACATTCTATTCATAGAGGGAGGATGATGATGATGAGAGTGGTATGTGTGCACCCTAAAAAAAAGCCAATTGCCAAGTTGTCTTGCCAATCAATAAAGCAGAGTAGCGGTCGTGTGCGATATGACTGGCAAAGGTTTATTCCTAATGTCTCACCTGCCCCTCTGCCGAAGGAGAGCATTAGTAATGCTACACATCAATAGTCTTCAACAAGGCACAAAACATTCGAAAAACTTGACCAGACGCGTAACGAGAAGGAAGTTGAAAACAGTCAAAAATAGATATTCCTCTGTTTTATGTTTGCTTATGTAGAACTGGAGTCATAACTATTATTCCAGCAAAAGTCATGCAGAGAAAGAAATAACGAATGTTTTCAGCTTTTCAATGTCCATCACATTCTCAATATATTCAAACACACGCCTTTGGCTCCGTTTCTAAAAGATTTTCCCCTTTTATGCGCCCCCAAAGTGATGCGGAGTTGCACACGCAATGCGAGATGCAAACGAGCTATCCATTCTGGACAGAGGTTGAGACCTCTCTCTCACTGGATTGGAAAAATGAGGTGGACGTAATGATGATGGAAGGAACAATATCATCATTACTCATCACATAATACCTTAATCACCAAATTGTCATCATCATCATCCTCGTCGTCATTTACTCCTTTTAATCCTCTGTTTCGTCCTTACACTCTTCCTCGTGTCTTCGGTGTCGACTTGGTGCTATTTTTGCATCCCGTACAAAACAGTTGTAGAATTTTGTGTACAAATGAAAGCACGAGTATTTATAGGAAAACTTCTATTCTTTTTCAGTAAGCCTCAATATATTGTAATAGAAAAGGTAAAGTCAAGACTGCGTTCATGATATTTGATACCGGAGAGCGCAAAAGGGTGACCACCTCGTAAAATTAAGTGCTAATTGCCCTGCACAATATTTTTAGCGGTTTGCTCCCTCTTTAATAGCTGCCCATGTCCGGCTCGTTTTACAACAGCCGCAACTCCCATTGGTTTCCCACAAAAGTGCGCAGAAGAGAAAATGACACTTTTAGCGAGCAAATAACACTCACGAAAAAAATCCATATTCCTCCTGCTTTCATGTGCAACACTTGGTGAGAATGAAAATGTGTGGTGATTCCGGTGGCTACGAGCGTCTGATGAGAGCCTGCCTTAAAATGGTCTCGCTACCGGAAATTCATGTCAATTCCCCAAACTTTGACACCTGACTGACAAAATCTTTCCTTTCCAACTTCCCCGTCTTCACACATTTTCGTCAATACTGCGAAAAAATGGGTGCTCTCCACATTACTATGGACCATGGTCTCCTTTCCCATACAGTAATGGCGTAATGCGTACCATGAATTCTTTGTCTTCCCACTTCGACATAAAATCTTTTTGTGTAATGGCAAAAAAGTGCACGTTGCACACGCGTCTCTCTGCTAATCACCATCCGCTTCCTTTTCAGTTTTCAGAGTGAGCATGTTCATGTTTCCTCTAGAAGCGATTTTAAAATCGTGTAAAAATATCACTTCTTCGCTCCCCTAAAAACAGGGTCGTTCACTCAGTTCTAAAGTGTAAATACAACACACTCTGTCCGTACATTAGCAGCCTTCCCTCTATTTTATGTTCATAACGTGTCGTCGTCGTGTCATTCCTCTGGTTGCTTCTCTTTTCGCCTTCTTGACCCTCAAAGAAACGGCATTTTTTCACCATTATTCATTTGCACCAGTGTGCTTTTATGGCTCTCTCTCTCTGTTTCAGTTTTTTTTGCCAAAAGTGAGCAAAAAAACGGAGAATAAATGTGAGGAAGTGTAACGGGAAAGGAGTGTAAAAGGCTGGGCTTTTATGTGTATGGGAAAAGACTTGAAAGCCACAACGTGGCCTTCACTACACAACCTCCGTTTTTTGGGGAGAAAAATCAGCGTTTGTTTTTCGGAGCAAAGTGCTAATTTCACATTCCATTCACACATTTCTCAACATTTGGCTCAAATGACTCCCCTTGAAAATGGAGGAAACTCCTGTGAGGGAATGAGCACAAGGAAAACACTTCTGGACCACACCATTTCACCATCATCAGACAGAGGAAGCAAGGATATTATGGGAAGAGAGTGAAGCAGGACAACTACGCTATCACTACTCTCATTATTAAGAAAAACCCTTCCATCTCCTCGACTGAGGACGACCATCTCTGAGACGGGAAAGAAAGAAAATTTCAAATTCATCATTGTCCTCACCGAAGAAATCACTGGTGTGACAAATTCTCTCCCATTATATCGATGATGATGACTCGTGTGGTGGTCCACCTTTAAAAAATCCTGTATTATATTCCCCTATCACGACACAGATGACACCCAAATGAAAATCTGTTATGACCCCATATGACGACATATGAGAGAAAGGGGGAAGGAAAAAAAGCTGGAATGTTATAGGGTCGGCCAACGTAATGACCAAAGATTGGACAAATGTCTCAAGAGTCAACCCTTTCCTTGTTACTCAATTTTACATCCATTCCCTATATCCCTGTGGAGAACATTTTTTTGAGACAAGAAAAAAGCAGAAGTTTGCATTTCCCCTTTTCTCGGACACAAGATGAATGCTGAGGCATGTTGAATAATCAGAGGAAACTTTGATTTGTGCAGTGTTCATGATGATCATGAATGATTTGAAGGCGTGTGCGATCACCACCACAACCACCAAAAAATATTCAATATTACTCAAAAAAAGAGAGCACACATGTTCCTTCCTCGTCTCCACTAATTTCTCTGTATAATTTACACATTTGCTCTGCAAGTTATATATTTTTTACAGAGGGCAAACGTCCCGTCGTCACCCTTTCGCTTGGAAAATTGGATTTCCGACAATGTGTGACACCAGAAAAGAAGACGAATTGCATATGTGGCCTGAGAAAACAATGGTGAGGCGCACACTTTTTTTACGCCACTGTCATTGTCAGTGAGAAGGCTTGTGAGCAGACACAAACCAGAGAAATTCAGACCAACGGGAGCACGTTTGGAAGCGGTCGATGGTCGAAAATGACAGTTGAGAGTGAGCAGAGAGAATTGAAAATGCAAAAAAAAAGAGTTTCGCTTTTTGCATGGCAACACGCGGCGTTGACAGACAGGAAAATAGCAGGGCACGTTTTTTTTCTCTTTTTTCTTCTAGAAATGATCCGGTGGGCGGACAAATAATGATGGCTACTTCTCTCTTCTCAAACTCACTTTGCATAAAAGGATCATCGTCAATGAATATAACGGTGTGACGGACTCGAGTGACAGGATAAAAAAAATCGAATGACACTTGGCTTCCCAGTATTTTCTCTAGAGCTATTTGACAATGGAATGACAGTGTGGAAACAGTGTGGATCCTCCCTCTTCAACTTCCAAGGAAAGAAAACAAGCGAAATAAAATTGTATTGCGTTGTCCCCCCGAAAAAATTGTAGGAAAGGTTGTGTTACCGCTCGTATGTTTCTAAGGTAAATCAAAGTTCGATACAAATAGATAAATGGGCTTGCATCCCCCAAAGATTTGAACGGAATCAATGTTTTTAGAGGGGAGAAGTCAAGGAGCAATGAAACCAGAGCCACCTCCGTTTTTCCACAGTTCCCACACACAAAATAGACAAATGACTGCTCCACTTGAAACCAATTTATCACGGTGAAGTCGCGAGAGAATTTTTCCTCATTACATTCAATTAAATGACCATTTCTTCTCCGTTTCACGTTGAGTTCATTAGAAGAAATTATAAAAAACTACTTTTGTTTCTATCTCTCTGCAGTTTTACTCGGGTTTGTACTGGTTTTTTTTATGTTGTCTCAACTGGTTTCAGTAATTTCCGGTATCATCATCAGAAGCATCTTAGTCTTGACAATCGTCATCATAACTTATCATTTATCATCAGCTCACTAGTGACCACTACAAGAGCAAAATAAAAAAATTGAAGACAATCCTCCTTTGTGCACACATACAACGACGATGACATATGAATAATTAAAAGTCAACTCTGTTTTTCTCTTTGCTCCCGTTCACAGGAAAGGATTAGTGCACTTATGAATGGGCTTCTCTTAAGAATGAGTGCCACAAGAATTATACTCGTTTATAACATTCTTCCCTTATCACACGCCGCTCATCACTTTGAAAAGGAACACGGGCCTGTTTTTTTTAAATATATATTTCTTAGAAAAAAAAGTTGCTCCAACGGGAATCTGCATAGGTAATATGCGAATGGCATTTGGTAAAAAAATTCCTCTGCTTTGCGGACTAGTTTGGTCGGTCTGCATATATCACGAGTTTAAATGGACACAAGAAATAATATCATGCTGTTCTCCGTCTCAAATAGAGACCTGTCTTCTGTGATAATCCATTTCATCAGAAAAAAATGACCAAAAGTTATCCTCCCGAGAGAACCACGCAAACCACCGCTCGACCGGAAGTGAGTCTTTCCGTGAGAGAGATACTCATAATTTGAGCACACAACGAGAAAAAAAATCCTCTTAAAAGAGAGGCAGAGACAAGTCATTTTTTACGATTCAACTCAACACACTCTGTTGCAATATGTACAAAGGGCAATCAATCCATCAATCTGCATATTTTCATAACAATTATTATGACTGACTTCTGAGGTAACAATAACAAGTAAACATGATACATCACAAATTTGAAAAAAAAACTTTTAAAAACAAGAAAAACATTTTTTTCAGCTCTTTCTTCTGTCGTTCTCTGCTTATCATATCGTCAAAGTAATATCACTGTGTTCACTTCATTTGATGCACAATATATCATAAAAAGTGCAACTTTAATCCGACTCTGTTTGTTGGAATGTGTGTGTGCTTTTCTGTGTTGAAACAAAAAATATTCCCGTTTTGTCCGAACAAACCTCGAGTCTGATACGAGTTAATTAGGTACATGGCTCATGCTCACTACCACCACCACATGAGCTCCATGGTACGAAGGAGAGCAATGTATAAAAAATGAGGTTGATTACAATCAAATGAGCGAGCTTGACAAGGAATGAAAAAAGTGGTGGTCAAGCCAATTAACCAGTTTGAAAAGCTCTCTGAAGTGATACGTGAGAGTTTGAGCTTTGTGAGTGCAAGATGAGTATCAGGAAATGAAGCTTGTATGAAAGAATTCAGAATGGCATTCTTCATGATTTCAAAAGCTGCCTTGGTGTGTTGCAACAAAAGTCGAATGTCAAAAAGAGGTCAGATGTACGACACAGGTAAAATGTAAAAATAAATAGATTAGAAACTGACCTGAGGGTGACCCTGGTAGCCCTGAATTTTTGGGTGAGGCTCCGGAAGCCTCCTTCTTCTGATTGTAGCTGTGATGATGATGGTGATGATGGTGAGACTTGGAGCGTCGGCTAATGGGCGCCGAAATGCTCGGCTTCACCACCGGGATGAAGTGATTATGATTAGCAGACGGGGAGGACGACGACGACGAGGAGGAGTGATTGGTCAAGTGATTAGATGATTCAGAGTCGTCCTCCGTGTTGTTCGCCCCACTCTTCCTCGCCTCGTCCTCGGTGTCGTCAGTCATCATCGGCGCGGGGATGTGAGAGTGATGATGGTGCACCTCATCTCGACCCCCGGAGCGGTCACCGCTGGTGACACTAGCCTCCTTCGAGGACACGACGACATTGTTGTTGTTATTCGCGAGAACAGCGTCCTCCGCCGAATTGTTGCTACAGTCCTCGTCGTTGCTCCCAGCCTTGCCGCAATTGTTTCTCGGCCCGTTTGCCGACGCGAGTCCCGCAGCCGCTGCGGAAATGAGGGAGCGGGCATACGCATGCTGCTCCTGATCGTCGTCTTCGTCCTCCACCTCAGAACACGGGTTGGAGGAGCCAGGGCTCGCCCCTGAAGTCCCGATGTAGTTGTGGTGGTGATTGTTTTTCGTGTCAAAATTATTATTGTTAAGGATCGCCGCCGCGGCGGCCGCCGCAGCGACTTGTGAGTGGGAGCTGTTGTTGTTGAGATGACCACTCCGCTGCCCACCGCCACCACCTCCGCCTTGAGCGACGACGGCAGGACAGGTCTTCACTTTGTGGTTGATAAAGCGGACAATGTCGCCGAGGGAGAACTGCTTTTGGCACGAGCCACAAGTGAGCGTGTCCCCAGGACCTGTGCGTGTCGAAGGGGGAGATGACGTATTCGTTCCATACTGGTCCACTACACATAACAAAAAAATTCACACATTAATTTCCGTTTTTTTTCATACTCAATTTATAACATTCACAAAACAGGTCGAATACGCTCATAATCTCTCTCCCAATAAAGAAAACAGGAAGCACACGTGCGTCATTGTGCAACATATAAGAAAACCATGTTATTCTTCTGGAGTTCATGTATATCTCCATTGTGTATCACTTTCATTGGGTAATTAGGTACTTCAGATGTTATCTCACACGGCTAACCTCTCTCCGTCTCGATTGCATTTATGCCGTTGATAAGAAAAGTCAAGCTCACGTTTATTCCATTGAAATATGATGCAAGTCATCTGCATACATTTTCTACCATCTCGCAAAGGGACACACACACACAAATAATAAATTACTTTGTTATATGTAAAGCAGATCGGGGTTATGCATAATATATTGGAGAACAAGGAAAAGTGTAGTTATGATATCCATCTCTTTTTTCCAAACGGAGAACCTCATCTCACCACACGAGTGCGAGAGTGTGACCAAGAGCTCCCAATTTTTTTCTGTGTGGTTATCCCATAATATCCATATCCCGAGGCTTTCCATCTCAACAAATGGAGACAAACACTCAAACTGCAGGACAAGAAGGAAAAAATCTCATCTATTCGAGTTGTGTATATGGATATTCATCCATAATAGTATGAGAACCAATACGACGAGAAAACGGAAGCAACTGCGTGAGGCAGGGAGTCAAGTCAGGTCAATTAATTCCTTCAATCTCTTGCAGCAAGAAAAAGAAAATATTACAGAAAAAAGCGGACAACTCTTCGACAAACCTGGCAATTCCTCCTTTTTCTCTGTCTCCATCAATATTTCTTGCTATTGCACGATGACGACGGAGTATTACAATATGCTAATCTCGACCGGCGACTGGGCATGAAAAAGTATCTTTCTCAAAGATACAATGCCCTCTGCCACTCTTCGTTCTCGCTTAAACTCACAAACAATCGTTACAACTTTGATTGAGAAGATTGTCAATATTTTTTCAATAGACTCTACCACACTCCATCGGCCAAAAAAAACTTGGGGTCTCTCTCTGTCTGATAACCATCTCCACACCGAGTCCATTGCATTAGGTTTCCCCCCGAAAGACGAAAAAGTAATATCGCAATAGACGCACAGTCGACAGAGAACAAGGCATACGTTCAAGTCAGAAGTCAACGACTCAAAAGCAAGCTTGTGATGCAATCCAGCGCCTTTTTTCTACGTGTTTACAGAGAAACATCATTCACATCTTAAGTTTGGGCTTGATATACGACACATTCCCTATTTCTTCTGGTTAAACTACTCAATTATATGTGAATCTTCAGGATGCCATGACAGAGGGCGCATCAACTTGTTTCTTGCAATCCAGGTAGATTTACCTGGATTGCATGCATCTTTTATTTAAATTCTTTAAAAAACGTCAAGTTCGGACAAGGTGTGCGTATAAAAATTGAATACGAAAAAATTCAAGAGAGGATGGAAATCGTTGGACTTGCTTCAAGTGGCGAACATTGTTGAAGACGTGTTTGCACATAATCGATGCTCCCATTTTTTTAATCGCTGCGGCGAATAATGTGTCTGCCGAGAGAAAAGAAGCATTACAAATCGTGACTTTGTTTGTCGAATATAATTATGTTAATTGACCCTCAGACAGTTGAGAATACAGTTACGAATTAAATATGCATCAAAGACGAAGCAAGAGTGGGTATCGGTGGTCACCTTGTTTCTTCACTGCATGCAAATCTCTTTCTATTCCAAGCCGGTCTCACCGTTTATTCCGTAATTTCCATAAAAAAGACTCTCTTGCCTCTGGAGATCTCTCCTTCACCTTGTCCAACACGGATCAATATTGAGAAGGAAGAAAAAGGCTTTCATATTAAATTACTCGTTCGTCGACGGATGTTGTGTAATAGAATGCAAATGATGCATCGCCAGAGAAGAATGGTGATCGTGATCAGAGAGAAGACGAAGAACCCAATTCGAAAATGCACACTGTGTTCCCTCACTCCTTATATGCTTACTCAAGCTCTCTTCTACACTTGAGCTATCAGCATCTCCTTTTTCTTCTCATCTGGCTATCCCATTTAAATTGGTTACGACACAATGAAAAAAGAAACTCTGGCTAGTTTGGGTTTTTTTTGTTAAAAAATAGAACAAAATCGCCGTCGATAATAATGCTCAGCGTATGCACTTTTCGAGACGTGCTTTCACATCAAAAAGTGCTTTCGTGTTGAGGGAAAGCGAAAAGTTGTGTGGCGAGAGAGTATTCAACAAAATAAAGGGTTGCTGTTCACTCTAAAAAAGCTTTTCTCCCATTGTTCATCACAGTTTAAAGTGGCCACATCAGAATATTCAGACGACGGTCCCCCTCTCACCACATTATCTGCGTAAAAAAGAAGTTTTAAAAACGTGTGTCTGAGTTCCGCATCGAGATGGAGGAGAGTGGGAGAGTGAAAATGTTTCTCACAAAAGACTTTTCCCTTTGTCTCCTCTCATCCCGTGAAGGAAGGAGAGAAATGATGATTAATCTTTGAGAGCAGACAGCTATTTTTTCGACCATTTACATTTTAATCTTTAAAACTTGAGGAAAAATCATTTTTATCATGATGATGATGGTGACGGAGAAAAATGGAAAGGGTAAAAAATATGGCGAACGTTGGTGCACTTTCATATACTGCAAAACAAAAAAAAATGTATGAAGTAGAAAATCTGAGGTTGTCGAGACATATTATGCCCATTGTCCATCCCCTATTTGTATCGTGGGGCAAATTGAAACAAGTGGTGCTAAAGTAGTTGCCAATCGAATCACACAGTTTTAATTGTTGGCAAACATGTTACAATGACTGTGTTATTCGTACTATTAAGGAAAAGCTGTTTTTTTTCTCGATTTAGTGTTCGGTGAATGTGCTGGTGTGATTTTTACGGGACAAAAGCACAACGTCAAATCTATCCTACGATTTTTGAACGAGGACGAGAATCACTCAAAATCAAACGAGTCTTCGATTATTTGAAGGGGAGTAAACTTTAAGCCAGAGATATATAATTTCACAGAAATGGGACTTCCAATGAATGTAATACCCTACAAAAAAGGAAGGGAAACCATTTAATCCGATTTTAGACTGGGATCACAACACAACAAAAATACGGATCATATTCTGTACACAAACTTTAAACTCATTGTTCCAAAATTCAAGTAGTCAATGTCCAAAGTCAAATTTTGAAGCCTCTCACCAATAACTTTGTTGCTGCTCAATTCTCCGTCGTACATTTTTTAAATATATTAAACACTAGTGTATTCTACAAGCAGAGTTTTGTTACCACAACCACCCCCTCACAAACATAACTGACCACTTTGAACACAAAAATTTTGAAGGCTGAAGGTCACACCAGAAATCTCACGAAACGTCACGCTCACATTATGATGACTCTGACTCAGACCTTCTCACAAGAAAAAAAAATGTCAAGAAAACAACTCGTTAGCAAACAAGAACAATTTTTTCCTTCAAAAGTCCACTACACAAACACGGAATTTCTCACCACGACGATGCCAAAGGGGAGGTACGAATACAAGCGTAAGCACTCTTCGAAGAAAACGAAGAAGAAGAAGAATGGAAAACCGTCAAAAAATTATGAAATGTCGGTCATCCATGGCTAATACGACAATGGAGCTTGGAATCAAGCACGGCAGCAGAAAATGCATACAAATATATATCACGTTGCTGGATTTCTTGCGAGACTCACACATATTTTCTAGGATGGTCACCCTGTTGACAAACTTGAGAAGAGAACCAGCTTAAAAACGCACATCCTTCCAAACGGAACAACAGTTCACCTCAAACTCGCATTTTTCTCTGTACATAAAAAATTATGATGAATGACCACATAGTCATGTGTGTTATTGATGATGAGACCCACAGAGTCCAAACAAGTTTCCCAAAGAGAAACGTGTAGAAAATGACTGACTTTTTTCTCTCCCTTGAATCTTGTCTACTGGGGAGCAAACAGGGTTCCCTATCACGCTAAGGGTTCACCTTTCTAATCGGTTTTTATTTGGTCACAGAAAAAAATATGTCACTCACATCATACGCACACACTCGGATCCCAGTGGATATCTCCTGACTTTTGCCAAACTCAAAGGAGACAGAGAAACGTAAAAAAGGACAGACAAAAAAATTATGTCAAGTCATTCTGTAATCATATAACACAGCCAAAGACCATCATCATATAATGATGATGATCCTTGTGTTAAATGGATTTGAGGAATGGACATTGAGAGAGAGCGTGATGGTGACCATCCTTTTAAAAACGAAGTGCTTCGTGCACAGGGGCACACGTGGGGTGCGGCCTGTGCTTCACTTCATCATCTATTTCAATAGACACGCCATTAGGAGAACAACTGTGAGAGACACTGGTAATATTGCGTATTTGCTTGTAATATTATTGAATCAGAATGAAAATCTTTTAATATATTTGTCTCTCTCCCTTCTCTGTCCCATTTCCGACTTGGTTTTTGCTGGAGTTCGACTTTGTTTTCGTTATTTGTCCAATACACGACGATGTCGAAAAAGGGAGTCGTGGATCACACACACAAAAAATCATTCGTTTGGGGCTCAGGTCCGGTTTCTCTGTGGAACCAGCAGCCACCACACGAAGAGTAAGCCATCTGATCTTGGAAAAAAAGAAGTTTGAGTCAAAAACGATAATCACATAATGACACAAGTGAAGCGACAAAAAAGGGACAAACCGAGAGCTAATATGGATATTGGGAGCTGGTGTGTATGCGAAGGACAATGAGAAACGGTTTTCTTTCCTCTCACAGTCCCAAACATCATATTTTTATTTGCTGTTATGATGAATATTTTCAATATCAGCTCTTTCAATATTCACCCAAAAAAACTGTCCCTCTTTACATTTATGCACAAGTTTTTATGAATGACATGTTTAGCACAAGGTATTTAACACGATTTTTTTCTATTTTATTTCCAGGAAAAAAGTAGAAATGAATACGAAGGTATATTTCGTATGCAGATGCATCATGGATTTTTTGTATTCATATAAAAAATGTATATGTCCTTCAATCAAACTAAAATGTGTATTCATAAGACGCACAAAAAAAATGGTTCGTTTTGTTGTGTGCAACTGCCCTACCGAAAAAAGGTACTGGGAAATGGGAGGTTTAATGGGACTCCCCAAACTTTGAATGCTTTCCCAATCGGTGTGCTCTATGGAAATATATGAATTTCCGAGGTGAACCTTGACCTGTCCACAGTTTTATGGTTGGCCGTTATTTTCCAGCAAAAGACAGGACAGAGGGGGAACATGTGTTTGTGCCAAAAAAGACCTCTGCTTTGGAAAGAGTGCGTTTGATTTTTTAGAAAATTGGCAATTGTTCCCATGAAATGGAAAAAGTTGGTCAGTGTGTGAAAAACACTAACACTAATGGTAAATGAAATTTATGGGTTTTGAAAACCACAAATTTCATTTTCACAGCCATCAAAAATGAACAAACTCTCACACTTTAACAAGACGATGTTTTAAAAAAACGACGAAGTAACATTTTTTTTAAAGATTGACCACCAAACACGCCGTAAGAAAGATAAAGGAAAGAAAAGGCATAAAATCTGCTTAGTCCAACGTGGACGTGATTTTTTCTCGCAAGAAAAAATGCTGGAAACCCTTTTTTCTAGTGATGATCTGTGTACGCTGTCACTTTCAGTTTTTCTTTGGAGAATCGAGCTAATCGGCATTCCTTCCGTTTCACATTTTCACGGCCATGACCACAAAGGAAGGAGCGAGTTTTTACGTCCACGCACATAAACAGGTTGCTGAACAGCTGCATGTCATAATTTCCTAGGCATCCAGATAACTGTACTCTGTCTAAATATACAAACGTGAATAAAAAAAATTCAAGTCCAAGTCGAAGGTCACTCGCATTCGTCTCATTTGGAGTCTCTCAAAAGGTGCAGATGTGAGAAAAAAAGGGGAAACCAGAAAAAAAATTCACGGTTTGCACTGAAATCAAAGGCTCGTAATTACAATGGGTCCCTGGCAGAGAATTCTTTGGAGGAAACAACAAGAGACCTGTGGAATTGTTGGAGAAAATGTTTGTAATTTGGATGTATGAAATTACAGTTGTGTTACCTTCTCCTGCCACCTCATCGTCAAAATGACCGAGTTGTGTGAAAGACGCTGAGAAATACTTGCGCTCTAAAGAAAATATGATGTGTTTCTAGACGTAAACCTTTGTCCTATATCTTCTGGTGGACATACGAGAAAAAATCCGGTATATGTAGATATATGTGGAGAGTAATAATGGTATGATGTATTTTTATCATTTTCATGACGATCATCATGATGGTTTTCTCTAGATGGATGGTTTGCAATTCAAAAAAAGGGGGAACCCCCTGGAGGTTAGGTTTTGTCATAAAAATTGACCACGGGAGGTCTGCCCAAAAGTATACATCTATTCCTTTTTTAACTCGTAGCCACTGGGAGCCCACCACCACCACCTATCCATACCAGGAGCAGAAGAGAGAAAGGAAAAAAGAAAAGATAAATATAATAATTTGAAAGGCCGTTGTCATGTGACAATCGGATCGCGTATTCCCTGTGTGTCCCTTCATTTTCAGATATTCATAACATCCACTAACCTCATCAACATCGGCGTCGTAGACCCTAAAAAACTCCGTGTTCTATACATTTTTTTCGACATTTTCCCATCAAAAAACTTTGTCGTCTGTCACTATGCAGATTCAGATATGGCGGAGAGCTACACAAATAATGAAGATTTTTTGCATCATCGAAGCTCCATTGTTTTTGTATATCTTCCTCTGCCTTGGCAATCGATATTTGTCCCAAAAGAAAAGTGAGTGCATGTCCAAAAAGTTCATCAAGTCTCATCATCATTGTGATGGTCGATGATTCTATTTTTTGTCAACGGTTGTGCCTCACAATAAATGACATGTTGCCTCATTTGGTGAGTTCATCAGAGGAAAAGTTGTGTGTCAACTCGAGAGTATCACATGGCCAAAAAAAACGAGAGAGAGTCAGTGACATTGGGTGGCCTCACATTTTTTGTATTGTTTTATTTTTGTCTCGCATTTTTTCCCGCACACACGCGTCCACAGCCTTTCTCTGTTTGATATGATATATGATAATGCTGGCTTAATTGAATCTGAGGTCTTTGGTCCAAAAAGAAATGGTATACGATGACGACGACGGTGACTTATTGATTAACTTCTATTTTTGACCAGGTAATAACCAGCTGGACACCATTGTTTTCTACTGACCTCCTGCCTCGAGCATAACCGAAAATGAGGGATCGATTTAATACTGCGGAGGTAGTGAGAACGAGCGCGCGATTGTGAAGACAAAGTCTGAAATAAACGTGCGCCTAATGAAGTCAGCCGCTCATTAATCACAAAATAAGAGAAGAACAAAAATCAAATGAACCTTGGCGGATTGGTTTGCACCCCTCAATCTCATTTATTAATGTTTGAATTATAGTGACACCAACGTGTGAATCGTGTCTCCCGCCTTGTTTCGCCCTACTCAAATATTTTGGTGCTTTGGTCATTTTTTTGTAATCGGCACGAGTGGGAGTGAAGTGGGCAGAGGAACATGGACAAATGTCCATCTGCGCTTTTGTGTCCTTTCAGAAATAGTTGTGCCGTTTCTGTCCTTTTCACTGATTGTGAATGAGGTGGACCTGTCCACTGGTCACAAATCAATCTGGCACGCGATCTCATCAAATGACAGAAAATCCCTTTCAAATGCTCAAATAGTGGTCAACCCTCATTTACCACGAGTTGAATGTAAACGCGAGAAAAAAATAAAAATCAGGTTTTGGGAGAATTCTCAAGAGTTTTCAAAAGATTACATAAAATGGACAATGGATGAACAAGACATTGTCAAAAAAGAGTCGTTTTTTTGTAAAGGACGGTGAAGCTAGTAAAAAGGCTTGCTTATTATTATTATGTTAGAGATGAATGCCGAAGCTGCAAAAGACACGGAGAAACCGGCCTCCTACGCTTTTTTGAGTGACCCTTCAATAGAAAACGGAGCTGGTCACAAGAAAATGTGTATGGAGAGAAAGAGAGAGGGTCAGTTTTTATGAATGTTGTCTTTGGTTGTAAAATTCAGTCTTTTTCTCATTCTTTCTGTGTGTGTAGCTATTTAACGCAAATTGGGAGTATTAATGGAAAAACACGCATATTACATGGTTGTCTCCTATTCACACCAATCCACATGTCTTCATACAGGAAAAACGGTTCCGTTTTTTCAACTCAAGCTGAGTTTGTCTTGTGTGGTTCCCAAATTGAATCAAGATTCGAGACAGACACGAAGGGAAAAAATCTTGATATCGAATCAAATGAGACGTGATCCCGATGTGAGACGGAAAGAAAATCGGTGTTATTAGCCAAGAAGGTCATCCGTTAACCGGAGAAGACATCCGCTAATCCCACAAAAACGTCAAGGTGAATACAGACGATGTGTGGGGGAAACTCGGTGGACATTTGCAATCAACAAGTTCCATTCCTGTGGTTAGAGATTTATCAGAGGATATTTTTGGTGGGACGGAGGGAAGGGTGAAATTGTTTTGGTGTGAGAGTGAAACTCATCTTGTCACCTCATGAATCATTTGGTCACTTTCTACGCGTAGTGGTAATAATGCTCAGCAAATGTGTGTTTTTCGCGGGGGAAGAATAGCACGAAATGTATCCTGATACATTCATCGTTGTGGTACTCCACCCTTCCCTCAGTCTCTGAAACAGAGAGATGGCCCACATCCCACAGAAATATCTGCATAACAAACAAACACTGGCCAGAGACAGGAAATGGAGAGAGAAGTACAATATTAGGAATCATTAAAAATATCAATAGCCCGCAGTGTACACACTGTCGCATGTGTGGGAATGCCGACCAAAAAATGTGAGAGTGTCGAGAACGAAGATGTCCCATTTTTATCAGCGTTACTTTTTTCGTCTCAATCACCTCAGCACGACCATCCGCCGTCCTCCACCCACTTTGCAAATACGACACAATTGTCACACATACCCAGTCAGACAATACGTGACAATACGAGCGAGTAGTGTCCATACATGCACGTCCGTTTGGAAATTACGGGCGAGTGGCTTGTTTAAAAAAATATTAGAATCAACAGCGAAAATCATAAAACACGGAATGACGGTCAAAAAGGAGCTCGTTTTTATAACCGTGTGTTGGGCACACAACTCAGCGTGTTGTACATTATATCTCTCTCTTGGTAAAGCGATAAACGAGACAATATCCGTTTTAACACCAAAATACCATTGAGCCTCCTACGCACAACGGTGGAAGACTTTGAAAAGATGAACAATTCATTTTTAAAGAGAGGTCCCTCTCTTACATTGTTCTCGATTCGAGGGTCCTTTTAATCCAATAATGGTAAAATGATATCCGAAAAGCTGCCCCCGCATTTTAAGCTAGGTTTCTCTACACACAGCTGCCGCTACAAAAAAAACTGCTGCTGTTACCAATTCATAGTTTTTTTTCTTCCTCTTTGAATACACAAATCAACTCATACAAAATGTATGTAATACGAATGACAATTCAGGACGAGATGAGCCCACATTTTCTCCTCTTTGAATCTCAGAAGTATTTTTACGCTTCGGCTCTGGTCTTCAATCATTCTCAGTCTCGTATGCCAAGTCAGCTTGTTAATATTAAATACTCAAAGTTTCTCTACAACAAGTATTTTTTAAACCCAAAGAGGAAAAACTAGAAATAGGAAAATATGATTTATTATTGCAGAGAAGTACAAAAAGCGGGATGACTGTTCTCTCATTTTCTGTGCTATTTTTTTTCTACTCATTTCCTCCGTATTGCAATAAGTGCGAGAGAGTGGTGTTGTGTGCGAAAAAAACGGTGTGACTTTTTTCTGACGTGAGATTACACACTACGCCCCAGCTAATCAGATTTCAATCAGATCACAACGCTCCGAGAAGGGAACGTCACTTTTCCCTTCACCTTTTATCCGTTTCAGTCAATTAGCTGTTTCCCTCACAACGAGAAATGAGAGAAGAAGTTCGAAAAAAACACGTTCGGTCAGATATATTTTTTTGTACGTGTTCATAATACATTCATTTCGTGTCCAAGAAAGAAAACCCCATTCATTTCCTCCCAATACTCATCTCTTCTCGTTGTACCGCAACTCATCCGTCTGTTTGCTCTTCGTCTGTCACAATCATGTTCTCCTAGCTCAATCTTCTTGTCCAACTTGATTTCAGGGGAAAAATACACACTCATATAAAGTATAATAATGTACAAGCTTTGCCGCCAGTATAGATGAGAAATAGAGAAAAAAAAGTTGTAATTCCTCATTTTCTCCGTCTCGACCTCACCCGTCAATATAATGCTTTTCACATCACTATTTTCATAGACAGCGGTTAGGAGATATTTACTCATTTCTGTACTCCTTTCAGTGCCATCGACACACACCCACACACAATCACACTTCGAAGACAAGGCCAAAGAATGGACAAATAAAGATTAATTATTACAAATTAGTGTGCATTATAATACGCAGTAGCAGACTTGAAAATGGTGAAATAGAGAAGAGGTGTGCCACCTGAGCCAGATTTTTGATTTGAATGGACAAGTCATGCGGCCTGCTCATTTGACCAATGTTTGTTTGTGTGTCTGTGTAGATAATCAGCCTTAATGAGATGTGTCCATTCTCCTCTCATTCATTTCTTGCATTAGTCATCTCAAAACTTTTAAGCCAATCCGCGATAATACGTGAGTGCCATTTGTCATTCTTCGAATCGTCACTTGAGACAGAAAAAACGAGAGATTTACAAAACCCCATTATCCGCTACATGGCTCACTCGCCAAGCCTCTAAAAAATTATTCTGGTCAAGCGTGAAAGAGAGTGGATGTAATTGTTTTCTTGTTATTCTCCATGTAGTACCGAGAGACAGTTGTCGTGTCGACCTGAAGGAATGGACAATGGGTGAAAAAATTGCACTCCTGCGCAAGTGGGACTCTTATCGATGATGACGGCTCAGCGGGTGAGCACACGGCTGACAATGAGCGTAAGTCCATAGAGAAAAAAAAGCCTGCTAATACAACAACGCACCTGAAATGTACACCAATAAAAAAGCCCCACTCTGTATCGACAGAGAACACAATGCAATTTGTACCATTGTGTTTTGAAAACATTATGTAGTGGCTAGTTCTGTTACTGTACTACGTACAGTAAATATATATTTGGTATGGGAAATGAAAAGGCGATTTGAACAGCGTTTTTCGAGTGATGACCGCAAGCCTGAAAGGCAGCAGGCTCGTTAACACCAAATGCCAACGAGCCATGTCGAGAAAGATGAAGATTAGTCGTCCCGATTATTTGTCTACTTGAGGAACGGGCTCTTTTCTCACTCTCGAATTTAAATAAGTGAATAAAAAAAATGTGCTGAGGAAAATGTGATGATGCCCAAATGATACGCGTCATTCACAAATCATTGTGGAGATGTGATTGAATAAAAAAACAGCAAAGATGAGTTGACTATTGTGGTGCCTGTGTTTGAAGAGGTCACCCTGGTCAAGGTGGGCAACAATTGATGTGTCTCCGAGGGGAGTACAGCCGGAAAAGGAAAATGCGGTGGCAAATCTCATCAACAACTCGCATCTTCATGAATCGAGAGAGGTTTGAAAGTAATGTTCACAATTCATTGTACTCGTCGTCTTTAACGGCGTCGTCTTTTCATTTCGAGACCATTTATTGACCACTGCGTTTGACCGATCAGTCTCGAGAATGAATTCATAAATAAATTTGTATGCCTTGGCATGACAGAGAATGACATGTTTTCTCAGACTCTCCATCTTCAGAAGGGTTTTCATCTCACGAAAATAGAGCGAGTCCATTTTCTCGCCCATCAATGAAGGAAAATGCGTAACGGTGGTGCATCTGTGTCTACAATATCATGGGCTCTCTCCAGGAGATTTCTGGAGGAAATGGATTGGGATTTTTGAGGTATCATCTTCACAAAAAAATTATGTATACAGAAAAAAACAACATAGAGCACATAGCTTCGAGAAAATGGACATTGGATACTCTTGTCATTTACCCCTTTCCTAAAACGGCGTCTGTTTATCCATTCCGTCATCTTTTGAACTCACAACTCAACCTTTTGAGCAAGGGCCACGGCCAAGGCCACCTTGGTCTAAACCCTTTTTTTCTCACATTGTTCTTGTGGTTAAGGATGATGATGTTGGGTAGAGAAGAAAGGAGATCGTTATATGATTTCTCATTGTACTCGTGTGTCATTGTTACACATGTTTTTCACCTTGTTTTTTCACATCCAAGAAAAACGAAATCCTCCCCCGTCAACCTTTGCGTGGTGGTCATGTATATGATTACAAATCCACAAAATTTGTCACAGAGGAGGAAACGGTTTCAGAAAGATGTGTATGCAGATTAAACGCGGAAATAAATATGTATACAAAGATATCGAATGTTGAGTCGAGAAAAAAACGGGTGGCTCATGAAAAAAGAAAAATCAGTAAATAATAGATTTCATCGAAAAAAACACACAGCAACAATTGTTGGAAAAACCGTTCCTTCTTCACTGGTTGCCTACATCAATTCACAAAAAGGAAGGATTGAACTCTATTTTTTCTTTATGGTTCACGCTCATTGTGAGGTTGAGGTACTCAATTATTCTACAGGTGGTGGGATGCTCAATTGGAGAGTAAAATGATGATGATTGTGTTTGGTGACCTTCATTTTTAATGTTCCACAGAGAAACACCGGTACTCCCGGTGTTCGCGATTGGGAAGTAACGGTACTCCTCTTTTCTCTCTGAATTTATGAAGTTGCCAATGAAATCGGCAATTTGATATTGGAAGCTCGCCTTTTTTTCTCGCACGAAATTAATGAGCATGTCGCGCACTTGGCCTAAATGCTCTCAGAAAAAGTATTCGTGTTTATATCACTGACAAGGATGACTGCCACGGGAGGCAACAATGGGAGTGACTCAACGGTAGAATGTAATTTGCAATTAAACTTTTTGTCCATCGGGGAAAATCCCCTTGGTCTTAATGAGAAAAGGATCCGAGTCTCGAAAGTGTTTTGAAATGAGACGCATTACTAAATGCTACCATTGCACTCAGGTGAACCAATCTTCTCGTGTCAACTCAAGGAATGAAATGCAAAACGCGTGACACACCTCTGATGAATACTTTTTTTACAGGTTCACAAAACTTCTAAATTTTGAGGGACAGATGAAAATTAGCTTGCTAATTACTTAATTCACACTTTGCACGGAGCATAACTTGATTAAATGAGCGTGTTTTTTATAAACTTGATTTTTTAAAGTCCTGCATTTTTTCAGCGTTCCTTGACACTCTCAAAATTATACAATCACAACAACTCTCCCACCAATAGGATGCCCCATCTTAACTTTGAGAAGGCAGCGAAGTGCTTAATCGATTTCTAGGAAATTCAGGCATGAAACGCAACGAATAAAGAAACAAAACAAAGCATGTAGCTAAACCTGCTCACACAATCGTCGTTAATGGCTCGGCGGGGGGTGCTCCTCATTGACAAATTGACAATTACTCACATTGTTGCGAATACGGAACAAAGCGGTTGAGAGCGTTGTATTTGTAGATGTGCCGAAAAGTGTTCCTTTTCTCTTATTACAGAAATCATGAATGAGAGGAATCCTCTGCAATTCTCAGTCGCAATGGAAGAGCTCGAAACGTTGTTCTTGTGCACACGTGAGTGCACACTCAACTGACAATCTCATTTCGATGTGATCGCATAATAATCATTATCATCCGACGACGCATCTTCCTCCTCTCAAACACACAGCATCCAATGTCAATGCGTGCATGGGGCCGTGTACAAACTGTCAGGGATGAATGTTTTAAGAAACATTTAAAAGTCGACGAAGAAGAAAGATATAACAAAATTAAAAGCTTCAAAAAATGACAACATTTCAATTCTTCAAAGCACCGCCCACACTTATGTCTGCACAATGCATATGGCATGTACGTGGAAGCCCACAGGAAGAAAAAATGTTGAGTTGATGTGTGTGCACAAGTCCAGTTAAATGGGGTTGGATAATAATAGACCTAATTCAATCAAGACATCATCATCATCATCATCACTGTGAGACCAGTCTTTTCTCTATTTTCAAGAATGACTTGGCAAACATGGGATGAACAAGTTCATCCAGTTGTGCAACAGCCGATTTTATACACAGTCTCCTCGACAATATAATCATATTGAAAATGCTCACAACTGCCGAACACACGGTTTGAGCGCCACCAATTTCTCACATATCTGCGATACCTTCAACTAAACTCAGCAAAGAAAAGGAAAACAGAGTTGGACACTGGAAATTAGTTAAACATTTAAATTCCTTTTGAATCTGTAATCAAGAAATGTGATATACTGTGAAGGAACTTCAAAGCTGTCATCTTTTTTTTCTCTGTAGAATTCACTCCGTGTTTTCCCTCCACATATTTCACCGAGTTGTGCACATCCTGTGCTTAATTATATTTATGTCATGTCAATGCACTACCCTTTCTTCTTTTTATACTGTGTGCAATACTCAAAGTCAGATCATCATCATTACGAAAGAGGAGAGCGGAGTGGTGGTGGAAGTTGCTCAGAAAACTCAACATCCTCTTCTTGGATGTGACGCCCTTTCCCAACAATCACAAGCAGCGTTATTCTCCGCTGTCTTACACTGTCCACAAGGATGGTAGACAGGATCTCTGAGAAGGCAAAAAGTAAAAATCATCCCGTGTTCACTCGCTCTCTACCTTTAATGATGATGATGTAAGGGAAACAGAGGACATTCAGAGTATGACTGAAAAACTGACTTTTAGGGTCATTACCATTGTCAAACTAATTCTCTCCTGGTTTGAGGTGAGCATACGAGAGAATACAATGGCATAGGCACATTTGTTATGAAACGGTGCAGGACATTAGGAGCAAGAGAGGTCGTATGCAAAGTGTGGTCTACGCAGTTGTCCAACAACAAACCATTTCACAATATCTTCCGTCAAGACGCCAAGTAGACTCCTGTGAAAGAAATTATTCCAAAGCGATCACAGCATCGGCGTATTGGTTTAAAAAGAAATCTGGCAGAAGCACTCTCAAAGGATGAACTACGAAGTTTTATAACCTGAGAAACTACCCTGTGTTGCAGATGATTGATTTCACCTCGCGATAATCTTGGGAAGAACGAAGTGAACCTCTGTTCACATAATATTTATTGGATGATATATAGTCTCATGAATAATTTCACATGGACGCCTCTCCTGTGTGGAGGAGAAAGACGAGTATATTTGATACGTATAAAAAATTATACTTCCTTCTCCGTAAATCGATAGAATCAAGGTAGCTCACAGATTGTTTTAAAAAATTCTTGCGCATTGTCTATAGTGAAGTACGCATTCGTAAATAGGGTGAATGAATGAAAATCCAAGAAATACGAAGCGGCACGGCGGAGTAAAAATGTGCGAATGCAAACGATTCGTTTCTAAAATCCGCTACGTTCCGTTAAAGGGTTATACACGCATGCATCGTCATGACGCAGAAATTTCTGGAACTCTCTGGAATACTGTGGATGTACACTGACATTTTTTTTCACAAGCCAACGGTCAGAGAGAGAGAGAGAGACAAACTGAGAACTTTTTGGGATCGTTTTTGGAGAGTTTGAGAAAGGGAATTCTAAAAATAATCTTAATGTCTAGAGGTGTATGAGCAACTTGTGCGAGCTCTCTTGCACTTGTGGTGAGCTCAAAGTTCTTAAAACATTCTCTTCGGCTTATTCTTTGCTCTTTGTGCAACGTGCTGATATGAATATTACTATTTCAGAGAACTTTGCCCTTTGCTTCTCCATTTTTCAATTGGAACTCCCTGATTACTATGCAGGTACGCGTCCGTTGAGTTGTCACTGATTTTTTTTCTCTTGTCCTGAGCAGCTCTCAAAAATCCATTACGAATTCATGTAGATTTTGTATTATATGATCTATACGCATTTTTTTGTGCGATATGAATTTCTTTGTTCACACAATCGATGTGTGAGGTATGCTTTCGTGGTAGTGTAATGTTTTGCAATGTAAATTTCCATACTTGACCTTTTTCCCGTGTCGTAACCAAGTCAAATGTCACTACACTCGCCGACGACGTGTTTAAATCCGGAGGAAATACTTTGCTCCCACGTCCAATCAAAATGGAAGGCTTAGCTCGACAGAAAGATAATTATGAGCGTATGGCGATGAGGGAGATGAAGTAAACTGATGAGTACTTACCTGTAAACAGAGAAAACAAACAGAACATGTATTAAATATGTTTTCTTACGTATTTAGTAAACATAACTGATTAGCTTGCATCATTTTCATAATATTTAAACACTCTCTTCAAAAAGCGTGTATTTCTCTAGAGTCGTTTCAGATTCAATATGTTTAATGACCAATAAAGGAATTTTTATTTGAATGTGTGCATACTCCACAAGTAATGGAGTTGTACAAGAAACGAAGGAGAGATGCGTAACAATCTCGCATTCCTGGCTTCCTTCCTTCCCCATTTTTTATTAAGTATCGAACGGAAGCAGCGAAATACATTTGAGCAGAGAGCTCATATCAGCCCAACATGTGCGGCATGTGCTACTAATTTTTTTAAAGTGAAATACAAACATATATGTGACATGGCATCTAGCAAAAATAAAACTGGCTTGGGCCTACACGAGGAATACTTGAGCGTGATGAAGTTTGTGTTCTTGAATTCTCATTTTGCATAATATCAAGATCACGGTTACTCGTATTCATGGCTGTACGCATGCATCTCATCATCATTCACACACGGCTTCTGTTCAACGCAGTCTCGTCCCAGGAATAGCTTTGAGCAAGAAATGCATTTCTTGGACGGTCGTCATCATCATCACGCTTTTTTCCAGGAGCGAAAAGGCAGAAGTGTTTGAGAGAGAAGAGACAGGAGTTGAATTTTTTTGGACGTGGGCCTAATAAGAACACGTGGAGAAACTCGTTGTGATCCTCTCTCTGGCAAGAGTGAACCACCATTCGCATGGGCAGAGACACGGGAGTTTCTCAAGCCACCGAAGAAAGGGAGGAGAGTTGGAGAAAAAAAAACGTAGAAAAAATATTCATCGCATGGATAACGCATTTCTCTCTCGATACTCGGCGAGTGAAGCGGAACCAGGGAGAGAAAAAACCATATGAAAATAAAAATAGTTTCTCGGCTACTCGCTGGATACACGTTCCGAAAAAAATCCATGAGGTGGTCTGCCCTCTGCTTGATGTATTCCAAGTTCAACAGTTCGAGAGTCCGTGAGCTGCGGAATTGACAAATCCGCAAGGGCAACGCGGATGAGTTCATTAGAGAGTGAGGCAGACACACACCCGCTTCCGTTTTCATTGAACATAGCATACATACAATAAACAGGTAAAATCCTTATAAATCCAATGCCAATGTCAACTTTTCCGATACGAGTTCGGCAGAAGCAGAGCGCTGGTTGTGCGTCGTGTGTGTTTCTCCATTTCTCTGGTACACACGCGACGCACTCAGCACGCACAAAGAGACGCACATAAAATGCAGATGGGTAGTAGCTCAACTCTCTCATCAAACTTCTCATCCCGGGGTTCCCAAAACTGCATCACAAACTCTCGTTCTTTTCTTCCCGACAACGGAGACAAGCTCACGTTGTGAGCTCCGAGAAAAGACAGAGACCTCTTCAAAAGTTTTCTGTTTCATTCCCTTTCTTCGTCGTGATTCCCTATGCAAAGCTGGATGTTTTGAGACAGATGCGAAAAACTTGGATGCACATACCTACATCTCTCTCTAAAAACAGTTCATTATCCGCCTACATCCTCTCACCGTTTTTTTTGTGAGTCGCACCACTTTAATGCGAAGCATCACACACAAACAATAAAAAAGTGCACAATGTTAAAAAAACGCATCCCCACAAATGTCGGAGTGGGTATACATTAAGTATTTTTGTCAAGACAAAACTCAAGTTCATTACATTTTCTCCGAGTTTCCACAGGAAGACAACGTCGGCAGTAAGTCAGCACTGTAATGCGTAGAGATGAATGTACATTTACAAGGTTTTTTTCTCACTCTCTGGAGGATTTTTTTTTCTCCCGGTTCGAAAAATTTGTGTTCGAGGAGGAGGATGGGGGGAGGGGGGAGTAATATGTACATTTCTTATCGTTTCTCTATCTATTACCTATATCACATTATGAATAGATACAAAGTTTTTTAAAAAAGCCAAAAAGGGTTACTCTGTGTTTTTTAACGTTTGTACTTTATTTGTTGGACCGACATGAGAATATTATGCTCCCGGATGACGACCGTCCATGTGTGTACACATGCACACTATTTTCGTTAAAAAAAGGACCAAGACAGTGAGTGAGAACTAAACTCATCAGCATAAATGCTCATCATCAACATGATGATATGCACACGACGACGATGGTCTCAAGACGCCATCATGCCATAAGCTACCACTCTCCTTGGAGCTCCGTTATGATGATGATTCTCTTCCCTTTTTTGGTGGAGTCAAGAAAAAGATATCGGATTTCCGTCCGAAGGGAAAATTTTCATAAGAAACAAAAAATATATCAAATGTGGAATACACGGCTACGTAATAATAATAATATGTATATACATATCAGAAGGAAAAGAGTGTCGACGGATCAGTGAAAACGTTGCAACTAAGGAGTTTATATATGTTTGTACACGAAGAGAGATGTAGTTTTTGGATGAGTATTTTTGGGAATTACGAGAGACAACAGAGAGGAAACAGAGTTTGTACTTTTTTGTTGGAACCACACCGTCGAAAATTTTTTAGCCGTGGCTGTGCCCGTTGTGCAAACAGAGAGAGAGAGAGGAATTGGAAGTTTTTCACTTGAAAAGATAGGAGGAGATAATGATGAGTCGAAAGAGAGCGGACACAACACACACGGCGGAGAACCCAGGTCCGCTGTTTGCCAAGAATTTTATTTTTGGGACAACTTGGCCAAAATGTCGTCGTCACCAGTGGTTCGCTTCGTTTCGAGCAGTGTGATATACAGATGCAGACAAGGAGATACAGAGAAGCTCGAACACAAAAAAATAACCGTAGTCCCCACATCTCGTTTCCCTTCCCATGTCACTCCTTTCGCTCGTTTTGCTACATTTACTCTGTGAGCAGTGAAGAGACATCGTCATCATTAGACATGCTCAACTATACGTTGACTCCTGGTCACCTAATCCTTTTTCATCCTCTGCGTCGTCACATGACGAACTCTTCGAGTTAGACACAAAAAATCACGAGCAACATCGTTTTTCTTGAGGATCGCATAATCACTTTGGGGAGTGACTCACTCTCTTGTACACAGCTCATATATACTTTTATGTCAATGTCCATCCGTCCCATTCACACACACATCAACCCATACAGAGAATATACGAGAAAGAGATACGCTCACCACCAGTAGTGCAGTCGTGATACCTGATAGCCACTAAAACAGTTAAACCCATGGATTTTCTTCTGTTCATGTATTTGAAACACATTTCGAATCCCATCCAAATCTTTTTTCTGGATGACTTTTCGCTATCGTTGGCTATTTTTAAAAGAGCCCATCGTCTTCCTCATGGACGCGCACATGTAATTAGTCTCCTCTTCTGTGAAATGAATCAACTCTGACATTTATATCATTCCACTTCTCTTGGACGACGATGCACGGAGTAATATTGTGCAAACGTCGTCGTGTACTCTGCTACCAACAACATTGGCACTGGCTATTTTCAGAGGACTACTCATCCACGATCATGTATTGACGGCCAAGATGGTGGAGGAAAGTTGTAAAAATGCGTTTTCAATGAATTATTTTATTTCTCCGTCGTTCAATGAGCGTCGTGCAATTTCGTGCTGCAGATAGGACATACACACCTTCCCTCTTTAAAGAGTATTTGTAACTATTAAATCTCGAAAAAAAACACAATAACCACAAAAATAGCCCGAGAGAGAACCGTTGTTCTTGGGTAATTGAGTAAGGAAATAGCAACCTTTAATTTTAATTCAACGAGAGGCTCCTCTTCAAAACGCCGTGAGAGAGGTACCTTGTTTGGTCTTGTAGTTGGGTACTCTCCTACTTTTATGACCAATTAAAGTCAACCCGCATTTACATTTTTTTTCGCCATCCAAACAATTACTCTCAGAGGACCAAGATTGAAGATGGTGAAACTCATTTGAAAAGGGGGAAATTCGATGACTTTTTCAAATGCTGTTTTTTTTCTCTCGAGGTTTCTTTTCTCATTGTTTTCTTTCGTCCGTCTTTTTTTACTGAAGAGTCGTGAGCTTTAAAAAAAAGTGGAGAGAGGAGCTCGAGTGTAGACACACTTAATCATCATTTCACAATCTCTCCTGTTTGATTTACAGATTAATTTATGTGTACATTCCTCCATTTATCTGCTACTCCTGATCAGTCTCTGATATGACACATGGACACGAGAATCTAACGAGAAGAATATTAGCTTTTTTAAAGGGGACAAGTTCTTTCAACAGACTTTAAGTCGTGTCGTGGTCGAGTTTTTTTTGCTCTTTGTCAAGAGAGAATGCGTTCGTGTGCCTTCATCATTTTTTACTACTACTGTACACTCATGTTAAAAAACGGTATGTGAAGATGGACAGCTGGACAGATGGACAAGCGCGTGTATTCTTCTTTTAATGGGCATTCCTTCTATCTAATTTATGTGATCTAGATAAGTGCACACACCTCGTTGAGTCATCCTTACGTTTTTTCGCTACTACACCGTCATCACGAAACAACATAATCTCTCTCTGTCTGAGGCATCTTTGATCGAATGATTAGCAAGAAAAAAAGAGATGATGACAGAGATACGCTTCAGTGCGGGATGATGGCCTCATTATCATTTGTGAATTTCTCCAATTGCCTTCATCATCTTCAGGACAATGCAAACCTTCAAGATCTGAGAAAGCCGACCCGAAAACGCCGAGAAAAAGTAGCAAAAAATATTAATTTCTTTACAATAATATTTCCCAGTGTATTTACTTGCGCCAATGTTGACCATGCTTCCTCGGTTCCAAGTGGTCACAAAAATCGTTGACGAAAGACAAAATACTTTTTTTAAAAAAAAGATCGTCCTCATCTCTTGAAAGAGAAGACACATTTTCGCTTAAGATAATTCGTACGGGATGCAGAGTGACGTTTCAATGGAGAGCCTGAACTAGAGATGAGTGTGCGGAGTGAAAAGCACGAATTTAATTCGAGGTCCCTTGTTCCGTCGTGACTTGCCCTTTAGGGAATAGGCGTTGGCCCTTCCTCCTCCTTCTCCTCCTCCTCAGAGTAGTCAACAAAAAGAACGAGCAGAAAAACGGGGAACCGCTGGGTATCGTCGTCACGCACTTTTGGAAGTACGACTTATCCAAATCTTCGACATCCACGAAGACAATCTCTCAAGAGTTTGCTTTTTTTTTCACGATCAATGTGTCAGGTCAATTATCAAGGAAAATGACCACAAAGAAATTATATAGCTATTCGGTTTCATAAAGAGCAGGAAAAAGTCGTTTTCTCATTGTCATTCCGTCTTCTTCCTCGTCTAGGAGTACAGTTAGACATTCACAGTCGTTGATCTACAGTGTGTGCAATCAGACGTCGTGAAAAAGACTGTCATTTTGGAACAATCAACTTTTGGCACATGATGCAATTCCCAGCTCACATTTTCCCTTATATTTTTTTCTGATGATGATGGCCCATCATCCCATTTAATTTACATGTTGCCCCAGAATAGGTCCCCCTTTGAGTTGAGAGTGGAAAAAAATGTATGTATTTATTTTACGTCGACACCGCGACTGCTGCGATAAAGAAACTTGTACGTTGCCCGCTGTTTCCTTTTTCAGCATTCGCTGGGCGTGTATATTCCGAGTACTAAATGGACCATAAGAGTTGTAATCGAGTGACCGTGCAAACACAAACATGAAAGCTATGATCATCTTCTACCTTTGTGTATCCGGTGTGTTACTTGAGGAGGAGGTTTGTACTCATGATGGTGATGATGATTACAAACATTTTCACTGAGGAGTCCTCTAGTCGTTATAGGAGAGAAAAGATAATTCATGGTCACAGCTGGACATTTGGACAATGTGGAAGAGTGGAGCAAATTTTGCATACACAATTGGACAGGTACAACACACCAGAGACACTCTGAAAGGAGACACTCTTTATTGATTCTTCTCCGCTTGGTTATCTCTGTCTCTCTGTGTGTACTCTGCAAATTCAATTTACTCCTCGCACACTCCCAGCGTCGTTTCTAAATCTTGTCTCGAGTGTGAGATGATGATCGTCATCATCATGCACCGTTTTGCTCGATGATGCTAAAATTAGTTTTCCCCTCAATCTCTATCCCATATTGTCTCCTTAATGTTCCTTCGTCCACTTGCCCATTTCCGCTTCCCGTCCATTCACTAATGCTCTCACCCAAACCTGAGGGAGGTGAGCAAATGAGCAAAGTACGTTTCGGGGTGGACATTATTGTTGGATGACTTCAGAGTTCAACAAAAAAAGAGGATGATGACTGTGTGTTTGTGGTGTATCGAGAAGTCAGGCATTTCCTCTTTATTAACTCCTGGCTTTCTTCTGAGCATCCCTACCATTCCCCATGTCACATTGATGAGAAGAAGAAAAAAACGCTCTCTTCATTTCCTCTCGCTGTGTCCGCACTCTGGTGAGTTTGAGAGTAATATGTGGTTGGTTTCTTTTTCTAAGTAAAAGAAAATTACACACGTCTTTCCCCTATCTACTTTTTTCTTGGCACCTGGCGTGCCGTGCCTTTCATATAACGAGAAGCATGAACAAAAGAGAAGAGAGCACATCATCCACAAGATCCAGTTGCCCATCAAAATATCATTCTTCTCTCTCCTTCCCTTTTTTGCATACGTTTAGTGAATGAGTGTGCGAGGATTACACATCAAGTTCAAACTGAACGATGCTTTTTGTCGAGAGTATCCGTTCATTGAGACATGAGACGGGCCGAGCCCTTGTCGAATAATAAAAGAGCACTGTGTACGGTAATGCACAGCAATAAAAAAATGAACAGAAAGCAGAGATCTGAGAAAGGGTTGTTTTCTTCTCTATGTGCTCCTTGTAAGCAATTACTTGATGACTTCCCGTCTTTCATGATGCCAACTCTGCGCCGCGTTGCACAAAGAAAACAGAAAAAAATCAACTGACCACTCGACCATGACAAGAGTCACGACAAACGAGTTGAGGAAGTGAGCTTGCAAGACCCACACCAAAATTATCATTTAGGGCAAGAGAGGCTCGTGTAATAACCTTTTTGATAAACGCAATGTAAATTAGCCTGATTGAACCTGCTTTTCCCCAAGGGTCATTTATGTCTCAGAAAATTAATTTTGTGCCATCGAGACTAAGCGAACTCATTGAAACCATATTTTAATGACACTCGATAAGCTCAAGTCGATAAACATCGAGCTAATCGGCTCCACAACGAGGCGTACGAGATGTGTGAAGTGCAAGTCAAGCAGAAAGGACATATGTGGAGTGAAGCTGTAAAGATTTCCGAAAGTTGGACGGAAAAATATTATAGAAAAAAATGTGTAAAGAGATTGCTCAAAAGAGAGAAAAAAAATAGATGGGATTTTTGCATGAATGAGCCTCAAACACACACATGTGAATGTACACTTGACTAAACCAATAATCATCACCACTCTGTAAAAAACATCCACCTCACAATCTTAACAGCGAGAGTCCGCACTGTTGCCATGAATCTGAATCGTTTTTAAGATCAGCTTTTTGTGTGTGTGTGTGCGTGTGTGTGAGAACTCACGTTGAATGTGTGATGTGACACACAAGATGAAAGAGCTTATGAGGCTAGTGTACCAAAAGCAGAAAAAAACGGAGAGCCAAAGTGAAGATATATTTGGACACAGAGAAACTCGACTCGTTCTTCAAGAAATATATATCCTTCTTTTTTCTCCGGATTTTCCCGGGTATTATAAAGCCAGCACAAAAGAAGTTCACAGAGAGGCAGATACACTTTAAAGTTGCAGAGGGATAGTAATTTACTATCACGATGATGAGCCACATCACACAACTCCATTTTCGCCATACACACAATGTATGCATCATTCAGTGTAGAATACCGCTTTTTAAAGGAAAACTTTTCGAGTGTGCAACAATCTTTCTCTTTCGAATATAGCATCGTTTTTTACTGCTTTTTTACACAGTGTGTGCGAGTACTGCGGTGCATTTGCATATGGTGATGCATGAATTCTCAAACGCAAGATTTGTGTGTGTGCCACCAGCCTTTCCACTTATCATGAATGTCGAGGGAGAGAGAGAGAGTTTTAAAGTGAAATCTTTTTTCAGTTGCATCCAAGAGAGGAGTGTGTGCATACATTGTACATGTCCGAGAAAAGGTGACTCCGTCTCCTTCACTTCCTGAGACGAAACGGTGAACGACGAGACTTTCGTTGCCTCCCCATCATCATGTTATTCTGCTCAGCAAAAAATATGAAGTTACCATGAAAGCATTTATTGAAGGGGAAAAAAACTTGCTTGCAACTGTTGCAACACATTTTAATGACTCGCTCTGTAAGAGTGACTCGTGGCTTTTTTTTTCTTCAGCAAATATATGTATATGCATAAGTGTAGGAAGCTCGAGAACGGGAAAGAAAGGGCAGTGAAATATTCATTAGAATATCTTCGACTGTGGAGTAACTAGCGGAGCCCGTGAGTACACTTTTTATGTGCGTGTTTATGCAATTTCAAGAGAGGGAACAGTTAGACCATATTTTCCTCTATCTCCCATCGCCATCACCCGCACAACGAAATTTTCACAAAAGGAGTTGACTCCGAGAGGCGTCCTCAGGGAGAAACTTTTTTTTATAATCGTTTAAATCACTGACGATACATATTTTTTGTCCTTTAAGAGCCTCGAGTAGTATCACTGTGGGTAATGTGCTTCCGAGCGAAGGGAGAGTGAGGGGATTACTCAATCTCTAAATTTAGAAAAAGGATCGGAGAGCTAGCGGAGAGTAGTCGCTGATCTTTTTTGGCTGAGTTCAAAAATTTTGAATGGAGAGAGAAGAAGGAGGATCACAGTCCATGCATACACTTGCACAGAGAGTGGTGGCTGATATTTGCATTGGTTTGTCAACATCACAACGCTATTTCATGGTCGTCGATAAGGAGTGAGTGGTGTGCGGGAAAGGTGGATTTGAGAAGTGCAACACAACTTGATACTCTGTTACAACTCTCGCCTCATTTCATTCTCGAACCTACTCAGATAATTCAACTGTCGGTTTTGTCTCAATGCTAACCGTATGCCGCTTCTTGAATCATTCTTTGCCTCACGCGTAGAACACATAGAGAAGATGAGTTTTTCTCAGAGAATGTAATTAAGAGGACTTCACGACTGTCCACTTCGTCTTGTGAGGTCGACGAGCCTCACAGCGTTGTGCTCTCATGTAATTCAGAGATTTTCGGAGATAGATTTTTGGCAAGAGTGTGAAGTTTCTTAGAGTCAGCCACGCATATTGCTCCCGATGATGCGAAACTGCGATGGTAATTATGATAATTCCATTTATTGCCGTATCTAAATGTCAACTTCAAGCCGTGAGCAGTCGAGTGGGAGTTTGTCTCCAAAACTTTTCCCAAGTGTTTACAACCTCCGATGAGGTAGAGGGAGCAATGCAAATATCAATTTGCACGGATACGACTCCCCATCTTTAGCGAGCAAGTTTCTTCACAACGTATGTTCTGTCCGAGAGCTTTCTCAGAGCTTATCAATACTTTTGAAATAAAAGCGATCCCCGCAAACTACACAGGCAAATTATTATATGACCTCAACTTTGAAGAAAGTCAACGAAAATTGCCAGGGAATTTTTCAGGGAGCAGAAAAAATATAGATGCATTCCGTGAGAGACCTCTCTGGTGGTGGTGAGCGAGTATAGAGAGAAAAAAACGGTGAAGTGAAGCAATATATTCTTTTTCCTCGTTTTTTTCTCTCCTTCTACTTGTTACAACTTGGAAGATGATGATGGAGGCATGGGAAGTCTGCCAAAAAATATTTCTCTCTCGAATAGGTTGGATGAAAGAGACACAGAGCTTGGACGTTTAAGAAAACTGGCAATTCTCAATCTATCTCTGTAGGTCTGTATGAATGTATGTATGAAAGTGGCGTTTCAAGATGAAACGGAAGGATGGGAAAACGTAAAGTTACTAATGGACATTTGGCCTCTTCGTCATATAGTCATCATCATCATCACGGGTAATGATGAGGACAAAAAAATACTCTGACGACGTTCCACAGTCTGAAATAGATATATACGGTGTGTGGTAAAGAAACTTCTCTCCGCTGAATATCACGGGGACAAGAGGGAAAAGTGAAGAAAATTCCCGTCGATTTTTGTGGTCTGCTTGGGCTCGAGCTGAGAGAAAAGAAGATTGGACGTTAGTATATATTTAAAATAGAACTCACACAAAGATTGTGGAGGCTAAATGGAGTGCATGAAAGATCTCAAATGCTTATGTCTCTCCATTTTTTTCCTTTTCAGCGTTTCAGAGAAACTCTCTCATTGTTACTCTCCCACCGCTCGGAGGAGAGCGTCGGGGTGAGGTCTTTTTTGCCAAGAAGACTCACAACACTTTTTAGCTCCAGTCCAAGTCGTCGCCAAACCACACGACCATTTTATGAAATCGCATCCTAAAAACATATTTATTTCTTGGTCATTACAAGCCACTTTGAGCAATCTGCCTGCTCTCCACTCTCTTTCGCCGTTTATACTGTTCGGCTCGAGTGTGGAACTCACAATCTTAATCCTCGACTTTCCTACTTGTCCAATTTCCTCCTCTTTTCGATCTCTCCATCTTTCTCAGAGAGCTCAGAATTATAAATGGGGTGCATTTAAGTGATAATATGCGGATTGTTCGGAAAGTGTCACCATTCCACACATTTTATGTGTGTGCATTTTTCCCTCTTGTAGTATGACCACACCAATTACACAGTTGTAATGGTGCACAGCAAGAAAAGACAAACGGAAATGATGGACGAGAGCGAGACACTTTGTGCGCAGCTTTCTCACATTAAAATGCCATGAAAAATATAAATGTTCGTAGTTGTTGTCATTTTTTTCACTGAGAATATCCCCGGAATCACACAATTTTCACGTTTCCACCATCCCTCCTCGTGAAGAAAAAAAGGAACACGGAATCCTACGCTTTTGGAATGCTCTTTGATGCACTTTGTCCAACAAAAACTGTTTCGTGTGGGCAATGGGAATGGAGAGGAGCTGTCATAAAAAATGCACAATTTCCTGATTAGCTTCAAGTCAAAGAGCATAATAAACCGCTGTGTCTGTTGCACACACACTTTTCTGATGCAATGGCATTTGTCGACCTTGACTACGTGATGGACAAAAATGCACGGAGTTTCTCTGCTACTTCATTCTGAAAAAAGTGTTCATATTGCGGTCTATCAACAAGAAAGAAACTATGTAAAAATCCCACATAATAAGCGTCGGTATTAAATTGGATGCACCAATGCCGTCAGAGATACATGCACTTTTCACAAAGTTCTCTTATTGTTGTTCTATTTTTTCCAGAATTTGTATCCAGCGCATTGTTTTCTTTGATTGTACTGCCTGAGAAGAGGTTTGAGAAAAAAAGAACCGTTTTTCTTCGACCAAAATACTTCTACTAGCAAAAAATCACTATTCCTTCTGCATAAAAATGCCGAGTTATGGAAAGAAACCTCTAAATGACCGTTTTTAAAAGATTAAATTACATTAAAAACCTTTTTCTCACTGAAAATACTCTCTCGGCATATGAGAGGAAGAGATGTTGTTAGGAATTTAGGTACTCCAGCTAACGTACATTTTTTAACCATTATGCTGCATATAAAATTTGTCATGTATATGTCTTGTGTCCCGGTAATCTTCTCATATTCCTCATCCACGCCGCGCGGACCTTTTTCCACATTCGTGTCCTTGCAGAGGATTGCAGGCCAGGATCAAAATGCATCAAGATAAATAAATGTACATATACCGCTCAGCCTATCATTTATTTGTTTACGAGAGCCGAATATTTATTTTTAAAAAACCTCTGCACTCAGACTCTCACAAGTTTTATTTTTAATACGACAGTAGAAAACATTCTTTGGGAAAGGATCTGTACATGTCCACATATCCCTTTTGATGTGGACGACGTAATCCTAATCTTAAAAAATGACCACATGTAACAAAACCCCCCAAAAATTCTCTTCTCACAAATGACAACAGTCGTGTTCCTCTACATTTTCGAGAAGGAAATAATATCCTTTTTGGATTGCCAACATCTCTAACTTCTTCACTTCACTAACTCCAATAAAAGCGTCAAATTGAGAGGGACTCCATTTTTTCAACGGATTACGCAACCTTGACGTCTTTAATTTTGATCCTCTCTCTATTCGGAGACTAGAAGCTGACTAAATGTAATGAAGTGACTCATTAACTCATAATGGGCGCAGAGAATGAGGTAAAAATCAATCAGCAATCCATTCCTTTACTCTGTTAGGGTGGAACACATGCTCAAGTTTCTTCCGAGTGTTTGCGTGCAAGACCTACTTTTTTATGGTGAATGATTACAATTAAAAAAAGCTTGCATTTCCTCTCTTCAATTTTTCAAGACACACAGCTGGACCACGATCCACCCCAATCTTTCCACTGTTGCGTTTCCTTACCATGATGATGATCGTCAGCGCATTTTGACTGACACTCACAATATAAGTCTCTCAACGGAAAATCCATTGAAAGTTGGAAGAGCATTTCTACTTTTTTACGAGCTCGTTTCTGAAGTCGAGACCACTCAAGGGCCACGTTGCGGGGCTGGAGTATTTTTTTATCTTAACATAAAACCTCATACCCTTTCCCTCACAATGAATAGTGGCCACTAGCCACTTGGCTGACTGACCTTCATTTTCCCTTTCATTTGAGAGAGGTAATATCCATCAGGATTTTTCTCTCTCCATGCATAATACGCGTTACTTGACAATCAAAATCCCATCATCACGTGTGCCTCATCTCTTCTGCTCCCTCTCATTTCTTTGAAACCACTTTGAGATCCCCTATGGCAGGGAGCGTATCATGATAATACGCTCGAAAGGAAGAGGATAATCGAGAGTGGAAAAAAGTCAGTTTCATCTTCCTCACTCACGAAAGATTGTTGTCCAACAACAATTTTTTTTGTGGTTCCCTCAAGGGCAGCAGATTGTTGAGGTTTTTTAATCTTTGAGAGATGTAAAAAATGGACACGCCGTCCATGTGAGAGACAACCCAGACCTAGACAATTTTCTTTGTCAAGGTGGACAAGAATAAAAAAAATAAAGCTGTATCGACCATTCTCGCATGTCCCTTTTTTATGGATCATTATCCGAGGAACATAAAAATACTGACCTACAATCAAGTGCTTTTCAGTGGACCCTTTCAGTGTCTTCACTTTCAAGACGATTAAATTGAAATGGAAAAGGGTTGAGAGTGAAAAGGTTCCTCGTGTGTTTTTTTGAAATGCTCATTTCATATTCCTGACACGACACCTTATTTATTAGTAGACATAAAAACGTTTGTACCCATATCAATCCTATTTTTAAAATGGAACTGAAAGGAAAAGTGAGTTTCGATCTGGTGTTTGGTGGACAGCAAACACGAAGGGAAATATTTTTACTTTCCGTTTCTCTTGATTCAATTGTTAAAAAAAACTTCTCATCTCACGCTATAAAAACATTAGGCACCATGTGTTTCAATTACTTCCAATTTTCCAATGTTCTCCAATTATGCATTGAAGGAGCGACGAAGAAAATCAACATTGGGAAAAATACTTCCTCGAGGAGCAATCAGAAACTGACCTTTTGCTATGGAGCAGATGGCTCCTTTTCCGATCATCTATCATGACTGTGAGAAAATATTTTTTAACAGAACAACCAAGCTCAAATTGTAGCGTGATTGCGGATTTTCGAAGGAGCTTCAAGAGAATCGCTCAGAGTGACCAGAGGGAAGACAAAATACCTCAAGAGATCAGTCCTGCTTCATCATAAGATTCCAAGCATGTTTTTTACGAACCCTCGTTTTTTACCCTTCCTCCGATTCTATTTTTAGCTCGGGAAGGTCCACTTGAGAAGTTGGGAAGATGAGAATACAAATTGTATGTGGTCAGATGCGCTCTTTTAACATTTCGTCCTCCGTTCAGATTTTTCATAAATGTGCATCATGTCCAACAACAATACGAGAGAGGACTGAAATTGTAGTTCGAAACGGACAAGACGAGTACAAAAAAAAGGAGTAAAAAAGGGGTCACTAATGACTACCCGAATGGAAATTTCCCCCTATTTTATGCAGAAAATTTATGCCGAATTCTGCACGGTAAGTGTGTCCAAAATTGGCCCAATTCACTGCATAACAATCTCTGCGTTACATAGTATGCATAGTGGAATGTGCATAGTCAACTAATCATAAGGAGTACGGCAACTCAATTCTGCAGGATTTATTATGCACATTTCTTCATGCCTAAAATTGGCCCAATTACATGCAGAGGAATTTACGCAGGATTAATTCTTTTGAAATGCATATTTATTTAGTCTCCAAATAAATGTAATACATATTCAACATAATCGTAGTTAACTATTTTGTAAAAAGTAGATCTACAATTACAAATTTAGTTTGACTGTTTATCAAATAAAATTTCATTTAATCTGACTAAAAACACTTTTGTTAACTTAGGCTGAGATTCTTGACTTCTTAGCTTCTTCACGAAGAAAGTCCGACAGAGATTTGACGATGTCCCGCTTCGCACACTTCCGTTTGCGCTTGGTATCCGCGGTAGAATTTTGCATAGAAGTGTCCGGAAAATATTCGTTTAAAACAAAGTCTGCAAATCAGATAAATTTCAGTCAGTTATTACTTCAAGATTGAGTTTTTAAAAGTTTTACTAGCATAGATTGACACGTTTAACTCACTAATTACTGCATCTCTTCGAACGGCATCAATACTGGAAGTACAGCTTGAGTTTTGTTTGCATTATATTGTCGTCCGAACAGGGAAGAGGTGCACAATTCTTCGGTGGAAAAGACTAGTCGAAAAAGATTTCTTGCCAGCACAGTCGCATGATTCGAAAGCATCCTGATTGCCTCTATTTCAGACTTTTTTACATGA